>JALLBJ010000663.1:0-14955 GCA_036940105.1 Skeletonema potamos | reverse complement strand
CGGCGGGAAGCATCCTGAATGAAGCCAACGCACCGATAAGTAGATGTGGAGCTGCAGCTGATGCAAAAACAATAACGATGTGATTGTTGGAAATAATAAAAGTCACTATTCCTAACAACCGTTCTTCCAAAT
Organism: Skeletonema potamos; assembly: GCA_036940105.1. NCBI lineage: Eukaryota > Bacillariophyta > Thalassiosirophyceae > Thalassiosirales > Thalassiosiraceae > Skeletonema > Skeletonema potamos. The sequence goes on along the minus strand of JALLBJ010000663.1, from coordinate 14,823 downwards.
ATCTAATTGTTCTATCAAGATGATGATTGATTATATCACGACAATTATCGAAGCTTGTCTTGCATTATTCCATCATTCTCATGCATCCGAGAAAGGGAAAGGCGACGCAGTCGGCACAACCACGGATAGAGATGGGTATTTGCTTACACTCTTGTACAAACGATATGAATTTGCATCTTGCCTGTATATAGGCTTATTGACGGTAACGTCAATATATCCCGGGCTTGAAAACAAAAAGCTGTGGTAGGAGAGAACACCCTCTCCCGTGGTTCCAACTGCGACGCTGTTTGGCTCTGCCCTCGGCCCTCGGCGTATGAAGACTCCAATTGCTGGTTAAAAGATTGTCTAGGTCTAGGTGGCATTAATACACCATTACCTAATTTCCTATGTGATATGATATGATGATATGACGAGAAAGAGTTGTGCGAGAAAGAGGGGGGGAGGACGGTCTTTTGTATTGTGTATTGTTGTTCTACTTCTTATTCTGTGTGTCAGATGGCTGATATTGGCCAAGTAGCCATAAGGAGTGGTCTTGCGTTTTAGCTTTGTTAGAAAATTACTTTCTATATCTAGACAAGTACACATCACTTTGGTCTTGCGTTTTAGTTATGTATGCTTATCTACTTCGAGACGGAGACGACGCACCTGGGTTGATGCTGGTGATAGAAAGGTGATGCTTTATTTAAGCGGTTGAAGCTTTATTTAAGCGTAAAAAATTATAGTTGGACAAAAGTAATTCTCTGTCCACAACATGAAAGGTTGATAATAAACTCGAGAAAACACCCTGTCGTCATCACGAATACAATATGAAACGAATTTATATATGTATAAACATGCATTGCTTATCTTTTGACATGTTTGAAGATCCTTTGAGACTGAATGGTATTATGATTTATCTTTCTCCCATTCTCTCTAGGGTGATACTTCCACTTTCCACTTTGGTACGTTTCGCTTTTCGCTTCCTGTGAACAATTTTTGTCAGTGAAGAATTGTGGGTATTAATATTGACACTTTTTTTTGATGTTGTTGTTGTTGCCGTTGTTGTGAAGTCCATTCTCCACTAAAGACATCACCGTTCGGGAATGTGATTATTCCCTTTAAATGTCGTTTCGACCCCCATTCTCCATCGTAAATGTTGCCGTTGATTGCGTAGTTCATTACCCCCCCCCCCCCCTCCGTGGGGTGTTCGTCAGCTTTCCATGTCCCGTGGTAGATGATTTTGCCATTTGGTAAATAAGCAGTTCCCTCACCATTTCGTTTCCAGTCTTCAAAAAATCTCCGTTATACTCTACGCTCCCATCAAGGCGTTTAGAGATTCCTCCTTTCCCATGTGGTTTACCGTTATTGAACCCCCCTTCAAACGTATAGCCATTTGCGTCTGTCCAAATACATTTGCTGCCATGAGGAAGGTCATCTTTGAATCCTCCAACATATCTTGAACCATCAGGCCACTTTTTTGTTCCCTTCCCATATTCGCGTGTCCTTTGCAAAAAAATCATTTTCATAGAATGATGATCCTTGGACGAAAGTCATTTCCCCCCCTTCCCATGAGGAACAACTTTCCATTGGCAAAACTCACCCTCATCGATGCGCCGCCCGTCGTCATAGGTGAGCTTCACAGTCTCGTGGTATTTCTCAGGTGTCCGTCATTTTTTTGTTATGGTTTTTTACAATGGTTCTTTAATGATATGTAGTATTAATTGTACTGCAGTGCCTGCCAGATCACAGATCACACCAATATGTGTTGTTTGCGCGTGGAATGATTTAGTTATGACATGTGACATGTTGTCCTCTTCGTGTTGATTTGTCCCAGCTAAAAAGTCGCGCCAAACTTCGATCTCGTATCTTTCAACGTGGGAATACGTAAGATTGGCATTCCCCATTAGCAGACATCGTCACACATGCACCGACCTCTCAAAGATCTCTCAATGACAAAAAGTCTTGCAGCAGTGCTCAACAGTTCTATAAGAACAACAGCAAAATAACAATAATATAATAATAACAACAATGACGCCAGTAGTATCAACCAACCATCATCATCAGCAACAGAGGCACTACAGCCTCCCCAACTTTCTGAAAACAGACGAAGGACTCCCTTTAAATCTCATTGCCCTTCCACCACTTCGTACGACCAATGACGGTAATGATGTCACCACCACCACTACTGCGGAGGATGATACTAGTACAGCAGTGGACATATTAGCCTATGGTGGAGAAGATGGACGAATTTATCTCCTTCCCAACTATCCTAATAATATCCACAATGGCAATAGTAATAGACACAATAAGAACAACGAAGGTTCCTCGTCCAATGACAATCATGTTATCAACAAAGCGCCTCAAGAACCAATCTTACTCCGATCCTACAATGACATTCCCCGATGCATATCCATCTCCTCGGATGGATTACGTTTGGTGATTGGATTTGAAAGTGGGGAGAGTACAATTTTTTCCTTTGATGACTACTGCGCTAATATTGGAAATAATGGTGGGAAGAGGAATGTTGTGGATAAATTGGGTGTGAGGCATCATCCATTTGTAAATGTCAATTTGGTGAATAAGGCGATTGATAAGGTGAATAATAATGGTAACAAGGATGCTACAAAAGACAACAATGACAGCAACTACAGCGGGAATGACGAAGAGGACGACGACGAGGAGGACGATGGATTCTTTACACAATCTCAAACCAATCCAGACAACGACGACGACGACACTACCAACGGTAACATACACGAATTCAACGGACCACGATTTGAATTATCCCTACGTCATTTGGCATTTGATCCACGATCATCATTCACCACCAAACAATATTATTTGGCCATGGGGAGTGAGAGTTCGGATACACCCCTGCGTGTTGTGAATGTGTATGATGAATGGACGGTAAATAATAATAATAATGGGTGGTTTTTGGAGGAAGAGGGGAGGGATACTCATGGTGGAGTGGGGGTACGGAGTGTGGCTTATTCCACTACTACTACCTCTAACGACAACAAGGATGGTACCACCCACAACATGAAACAAAAACTGTGGTTAACCACCCTAGGGATGGATGGTAAACTCAACGTTTGGGATGTATCCTCACCCCTCTCCCTTCCTGAAAATTGGGAACATGTTCATACCGACTTTATTACAGTCGCACGACCAGATACGGGAAGTATCCCCGGAGCGGGAAGTGATGCTGGTGATAAGGCTTGTCATTTGGTTTGGGGAACAACCACAATGAAGGTAATGCCGTCAATGGGTCGAAGTTTGACGATGACGAAGGAGGTGGAATTGTTATTACTGCCTGGAAAGACGGATGTTCAGGTTCGTGTCATTCCCGGTGTGATTGACAGTAGTGAGACGAAGGAGGAGGATTATTATGTAAAGTGTTTTAAGAAGCAGCAGTTTGTTATGGATTTGGAGAGGGGGCATAAGGATACGATTGTTGCCATGGCATTTGAACCGTTGAACAATACTTCTACTGCTACTGCTGCTAGGGAGGACAAGAGTACCTCTTATTCTCGTAAGGTTGTCACGGCAGCAAGAGATGGTAAACTACTACTGTGGGAAATGACATGTGAAGGAGAAGAAGGTGGTGGTGGTGACAAGGATACGAACTCAGGAGGAGTAGTAGTAGTTGGAGGATCGTTGATGAAGGAATTGTCCATGGTGCGTGGTAAAGCGGCTGCACAGGGTATTCCGGTGATTACATCGATTGTTTGGGTTGGAAATGTGTTGTATGTGGCTCATGACGATGGAGAGATTTCGGTCGTTCCTGTGAGTAATGATGCTATTGTGTTAATGGAGGAGGAGAGGGGTGATGAGGCTGTCAGTGGGATGGAGGCAGATTTGGATGATGGAGATGATCTAAATGTTGATGATTCCATCGAGGCGAAGGAGGATTTTGTCGAGACATCGTCGAATGTGAAGGCAAAGGGTCGCGTTTTGGAAGATGATGAGGACGACGACGACGATGACTTGTTTCAAAACGATGGTGCTGTTGCGGAATCGGCTCGACAACAGGGCAAGGATGGTGCTTCCAAGTTCATTGATGACGAAGCCGAGGCCGAAGAAGATGATGATGCCGCCTCCTTGAACGCGGAGAAGACCGCTGCTGGTCGAAACGGTGACGAAGACGACGACGATGATGACAAGACGCAGCCCATTGCTGAAGACAACGATGATGATGTAGTCTTTGACAGTCACAACGATCCGTTGGAGTTCGATGACGCTCGCGCAGCAACAACCAACTTCTCCTTCCCTCCACTCCAGCCAGCATTTGCACCCTCATCTACTCCAATTGGGGACTCTCGTCGTATCTTATGTTGGAATCACATGGGTGTGTTGACGCTTCGTCCAGATGTTGAGATTGATGGGAATAACCTTGTGGATATTAGTTTCCATGACAATGCCGGTTTGGTCGGTGGGCGTCGTCCAATTACCTTTACTGATAATGTTGGGTTCATCCTTGGCACATTGGGAGATGAAGGAGGACTGTTCGCTTCTGATCTAATGGAAGAAGAGGATGATGATGACGAATTTGACGAGGATGGTCTCACCGCAGGACTGTCCGAAGCGACTCGCAAGGCAGTCAAGCGCTCACGAAAGAAGTTGAATGGGCACGATAGCGCCAAAGGCTCCTCTGTCTATTTTCACAGGTTCGACACCTTTGGTAAGACCAGTGACAAGGATTGGGTGTACGCTTTGCCGGATGGTGAGCGCGTCCTAGGTTGTGCTACAGGTAGTGGCTGGTGTGGTGTGATGACAAGGTAAATCTTTTTCTATCATGACATTTCAAGTCCCTTTTACGTTGCCGCCAACCTGCTATTTGTACTTATCAACAAACACACACCCCTTGTTTCATTTCAGTCGTCGCCTTCTCCGCCTCTTCACTGTAGGTGGTATCCAAGGACCCATCATTTGGCTTTCTGGTGAACCAGTCACTATTGTTGGCCGTGGTCGCTTCATTGGTGTTATCTGTCACCGCTCTATGAGCCCCATGCAAGATGGGACGCAACTCCTCGGATATTCCATCATTGATGGAGTCAAGGGAACAACAGTTGCTACTGGGGATGTGTCGGCGTTGAGCCCCGGAGCCTCACTAACGTGGGCTGGCTTCACGGAGTCGTGTGCGCTTGTTGTAATGGATAGTGATGGGATGTTGTCGTTGCTTGCTCGTCCTAATAACGACTTGAACTCCTTTGGAAGTTGGGTTCCCTTCCTCGATACAGTCGGGCTGAAGAAGTCAATTAGTGATAACTTTTGGCCCGTGGAGGTGAATGGAGGCAGGCTTGTATGCGTTCTTCTTCGCGCTGGAAAGGAACATCCTGATGCAGCAAGGAGACCTGTAACGACTACTCTGAAGCTGCGTATGCCCATGGCAACGTGCCTATCAATGAAGAGTGGAGCCGAAGAAGAAGCTTCTGTTCGTGCTAACATTGCTCTGGACCAACGCAAACTTCACGACGACATTCTTGTGTCTGAGGGAAAGATGGACTCCGAATATGTCGAGGAAGAGTATGACATGCTGTGTCGCCAAGTGGACAAAATCACTCTCAGGTTATTCAACACCTTTATCACTGCTAGGAAAGTAGAACGTGCATTGGATTTGGCGAACAGGTTCCACACTGAGAAGACTTTTGACATAGCGATTACAGCCGCTGATCGCATGAGTCTCGGTCGACTTTGCGAAAAGCTTGAAGAGATGAAAAACCAGAAGTTTCCTCCTCTTGACGAAGAATTTGGCGATGAAGAGAGCTACGATCCTGGCATGGATGAAAGGAGGAGCGAAACCTTCGATGATGAGCCGCAAATTACTTCTCGTCAGCAACTTATGGAGATGCAAAGAATTAGTCCTGACGTCCTGCACACTCCGCAGAAGGGCCGTTCTGTAGGTGGTGGACACTCCAGCGATCAAGAAATTACTCCGGCAGAGTCCTTGAAGAGGAAGTTTGATGATGACGAAGCTCGCAAATCTTCCAAAAGGCGTATGAATCCTTTCGCTAAGAAACGCTTGGAATCTCCAGCAAAGGGAATGATGAAGTTGCCGCTATCGCCTGCAAGGCCAACTTTGTCAAAAGCGAAATCACGTCAAAATGTTCGTAGGTAAATCATTGTGCTGCGACTTGAACTACGAATGAATCTGTGAGCTGGACACCAGCATATGAGTTAAATGCAAACCACAGTAATACATATATAGAATTTCTGGACGAACCTACTTCTCGGCTAATGCTCTGCTTCATGTTCTGACAATTATACCAATCACAGATCAATGGGGGGGGACGAATTAATTGCGTCGTTGCTTCATGTTATCTATTGGACAGGCGACATCTTTTCGGTGCAGAAATAAATATCGCGAACTCACATCGAACCAGATGTGTTTAGGTTCGATCCAGTGTACCATAGCATATGGATCCAAAGTGTACATAGGAAAGATGTGGCCAATAACAAGGCAAGCACGCCCTTGAAGGTTCAGTCGAGTCTCGGCGCCAAGCTGTCATCGAGGTACATACGGCGGAATTAGTACTATTGCCTATCGATCAACACCAGCCAATGGCTCTCGCTCATTCTATCACCAATTTGTGTTGAGGACAAACAAAAACCACCATGGCGGCCGCAGAAATCAACAAGCAGGATGGAAGGGAAGAGGAGGATGAAACAACAATACTATCCTACCAACCTCTGGCTGAAAATAGCGCAGTGAGCGCCAATCCTCATATTCCTAGCGTTACTGCCTCGGCAGTGTTGGGTGAGAGCGACTCGGTAAGCAACAATAATTTGTCCAGTACATGAATATTGGAATTTGAATGCGAATCCTTATTTTCCTCACTTCCGCTATTTTATCATTATTTTATATTATCATTGGCCATATGCTCGCAGATGCCAGAAGATCATCCAATCTGCAAGGGACATGACTTCAACACCACGATATCATCTAAAGATGTTGACACATCACAACTTGACTCCATTATGCAATCCATGCTCTGCACTGGGTTCCAAGCCACCAACGTAGGGAAGGCGGTCAATGAAATCCATCGTATGAGAAAATGGCGTCTCTCTGACACACCCTGGAAGGAGGGAGATGACGAATCACTACGCGATCTAAACGTTCGATCGAAAATTCGCGCACGCATCTTCTTTGCTTATACATCCAATCAAATCAGTTGTGGTCAACGTGAGGTAATCAAATTTTTGGTGCAGCATAAGATGGTAGATGTGATTGTTACTACTGCTGGAGGTATTGAGGAGGATATTATCAAATGCTTTGAACCGACATATATGGGGGACTTTAAACTACCAGGGAAGGAACTGCGTAAGAAGGGGATTAATCGGATTGGGAATTTATTAGTGCCAAATAAGAATTATTGCAAGTTTGAGGATTGGATGGCACCGTTGATTTCAAAGATGCATGACGATCAAGATGAGAAGTGGATGGAGCAGGCGAGACTTTTAGTGAGTAATGACGGAGCGGATGAAAAGGAGCCGATCGAACCTTTTTCGTATACTCCTTCTGAATTCATCGCTCGTCTTGGCAAAGAAATCAACAACGAAGACAGCGTTCTGTACTGGGCATATAAGAACGATATTCCTGTGTTTTGTCCAGCGCTAACCGATGGCAGTGTTGGAGATATGATTTATTTCCACTCCTACAAGCGACCGGGATTTACTCTCGATATTGCACGTGATATTCGTCGCATCAATGATCTGAGCGTACAGAGTTATGCAACTGGTCAAATTATTATTGGTGGTGGTCTCGTTAAGCACCATACTTGCAATGCCAACTTGATGAGGAACGGCGCCGACTACTCCGTCTACATCAACACTGGACATGAATTTGATGGCTCCGATGGAGGAGCATCTCCAGATGAAGCAATTTCGTGGGGCAAAATCCGTATCACCGCTGACCCTGTCAAAGTTTGCGCCGATGCAACGATCGTATTCCCCTTGATTGTGTCGCAGACGTTTGCGAAGGATTTGGAGGAATGGAAGGAAAGCACAAAGGATTGCATCTGTTGGCTTCCTGATGAGAATTAGTACTTAGCAACGTAACAATAAATAAAGCTTTCTTGATTCTCGCAGAATCTACAATAAATTGGACTTTCATATCTTCACACTCCAACCATCTGGACCATCAATTCTACCATATTGAATCCCCATAAGATCTGAAAAGAAACGCTTCGTCAACTCTCCAGTTGCGGGTATTTCAATATCAGACCCCAAATGTTCAATGGCAGATATCGGAGTGACCACCGCAGCCGTTCCAGCACCGAATGCCTCTATCAATCGTCCTTCTGACGCTGCCTTTCTCACTTCCGGCAAGGTTATAGATCGTTCAACAACTTCAAACTCACCCCACGATCTGGAAAGATCAAGTATTGATTGTCTTGTCACTCCTGGTAGGATATCCCCTCGTGTCAACGGTGGCGTCACAAGTTCTCGGCCCTTCGATCCATCCCCCTTCTCTAGAAAGAAGAATACATTCATGGCACCCACTTCGGTAATTTCCTGATCTTCTCCAAACAACCATAATATTTGTGAATATCCTCTCTTGGAGGCATCTGTTTGTGGCTTCATTGACCCAGCGTAATTCCCACCAACCTTGGCGGCACCGGTCCCCCCCGGCCATGCTCGAACATAGGGTGTATCAGCTGTGAGGCGTACGGGGGCAAAGCCGGAGGTGTAGTATGGTCCAACGGGGCATGTGATAACGTACAAAAGGATTTCGTTTGGTGCTGATACACCCAAATAGGGATGGGTGGATATTACGGTTGGTCGGATGTAGAGAGAGTATCCTTCTCCGGTGGGGATCCAATCTTGGTCTAAAAATTGTAACCCATTTAATATATATATTGCATCGGTGAAGCATAATGATTTTGAGTCAATTACCACTTGATAAAGAAATGAAAGGAATGTGTGTACTTCTTGTAAACAAACAAACTAACTAAAACTCACCCAAACGAACAAGTTTGGCAATACAAGTAATCAATTCCTGATGATCAAAATCACTCCCCGGCATGCATAATCGTTTCATCGAATTACTGAGTCGTTTCATATTCAATTCTGGGCGGAATAATCGTATGTCATTGCTATCGTTGATTGATTTGTATGCTTTCATGCCCTCGAAGCATTGCAGACCTAATTTTTTTATCCGTGGGGGGTGAGGTTGATATAAAATAACCAAATAACGATTAGACGATGTGTGTCATTCAAGAATAATTCCATCCTTCATTCCTCTGTGACTGTATATTGTATCTGATCTCTTACCATAATGCAACGAACTAGCCGCAGGACTAATCTTCAAATCATGAAACGGAACAATCTCTGGACTTTGCCATCCACCGCCACCACTCCCCTTATATGGGATTTGTAACATGTGACTTGAAAAGACTTTCCCAAATTGTAACTCTTGTTTGTTATACGGAGGATTATTTTTGGTGGTTGTAGAGTCGGAGATGGGGGGTATGATGAGTTGGGAGGAAGAGATGGTTCGATTATTTTTCATCATTGTTGCATTTTTGGCAACAACGGTGGAAGAACGGGTGGTGCTGAGGAAGCAGCGGCGGGATAGAGACGATGATTGTTGAAGGAGAAACATTATTTTTCGATGATAATATACGATGGCGGAGGAATAATTATTGATGTGAATGATACCACACGAGAGAGGTCCCCGACCGTATTGTCGGTGGATTCTTTTTTTTGTGAGAGAGATTTTCGGAAACACAGCAATTCCAGCCTCCTGGGGGTATGAAGGGTACGAATTTTCAATCAAAGGAGAAGTGAAAATACTCCTGCACCGTTTCAATTTTTGAGTGGAGTTCCTTGAAGTAGATAGTCATTGGGTGAACACTCTCACATGGAGTTAGGGTTAAGATAAACCCATGCACCTACCAGAGCAACACGCAAATTATTATTAGAAATTATTCGCTGGTATTGTAGCAACACACGAAAACTCTGGATTTGATAGGGTGAACAGTGGTACTGAAACAATTGAATGAAAGAAGAACATATGAAGAAACAACATTCAATCTCTCTCAAAGCCTACCGCTGCCCTCAAACTGGGCGAGATATCCATTATTCATTTGCTCATTTGCGGAGAGGGGACCAAAAAATACACCCGCCTTCGTCGTCACCACCGCAAAATTTCTCTTCAAGTTATGACGCTTCAAATAATAACAACGACGTAACAACAATAATCGGTCCATCCGCGGCATGCTGGATCTTCTTCTACCCGGCAGGTCCCAATCGTCGATTACTCGAGGCTGTGATCTCAAGATATACATCTGAATTTGAGTGTAATCGAGATGTATATTTCATATGTCTCAACCGTCCGGGGAAGGGGGGTACTTCTTCGTCCTCTTCCGACACCACGGCCAACAATGTTTTTTCGCCAGAGCAAGAGTACATCCGCACAGCATGTAATGACGTAGTTACCATCATTGACTATTATCAAGTACCCAAAGTGTCGCTATTTTACATGTGTGCGGGGTCGACATTTGCATATTCATTTGCCAAGCTGCATCCAGAGCGAACGACAGGCTATATTTTGGGTTTGTCAAGTTGGATTTTACGTCATGATGGTAAACGCAGTATCGACAATGATGATGATGATGGTGTAGACTGTACGACTCCACCAAATATGAATTCTAGAATACACTCATGGGCAATGCATGGATACTTCGGGCCCAAGTCCATCATTTCTTCTTTGGCAGGAGGTTTAGTCGGCAGTGCTCCTGGATTATTAAACAGTTTTCCTCAGCAATGGGTTGTTAATGGTTTCAAAAAGGAATTATCCAATGGTGAAAGGTTTGAATTTGATGAACAATATCCTGAGGATGGTGGAGTGGCGTTTTTAGAGGGGATGAAGTGGAGTTATGAAGATGGTGATGATGGAGATGGGAGTGTCTTTGTTAACATTGATGCGAACGACGTTAATGACAGACGTGTTCCAAACAAAAACGATGGAAATGCAAATGACATAGCTGTGTGTCTAAGCACACAGCAAGATCTTGGGATGGAATATAAATCTTCTGTGCCCAAGCAAAAGAGAATTTTGCTTTGGCATGGTGAGAATGATAGAATGGTCAATGTGGCAGGTGCCGAATACTTGGAATCGATGCTCAGTAATGCAACATTATCTTATGTGTCCGAGGGGACTCATCAGGGCACCATGTTCTTCTTCCCTCGTGATTTGATGCTGGAATTAAATCAGATCTCTAATTTGAAGTAGAAGAGTGTTTCGATCGTTATGAGAAGATTGAAGTGGGAGAAATCATTAGTGTTAGGTCACAAAGTAAGTGAACCGTTATGCTCAGCTCAGTTCTAGAATAGCTTGCATCTCATCTCTCTGCCTGAACGTTTCACGTCAGAGTTGGTGCTGGGTGCACCAAGAACAAAGCGGAAGTTGTAATCATTTCTTTTCAACACAACTTCCACGAGTTCTTGCCGAGCGCACATTGCTTATATCCCCAAACTTACTGCTACTGCTAGGTTGCAGGCAACCTCCACTGATCACATCCATATAGTAAACGAAGTTCGCACATCTCTTGTATCGTAGATAATGATAATGACGTGCCAAAAAGATGATGGACAACCACACGCATATCACTTCCCCAACCTCATCCCCGTCCCAATTCGAAAACCCAACCTTCTCACACCTCCCAAAATCACAATGAAGATTATTCCAATTTACTTCTTCCTCTGCTTTCCTGCCCTGACTGTGGATACTCTCGAACGCCATGGAGAAATTTGCAGAGATGTACTCCAAAACGATAGGGCTCTATCTGTTGGTGTAGTATTACTTAGAAGAGTTTTATTCCAAATAAAGAAAGCGTGTTCTCGAAATCGAGCTGGCTCCGTCTGTCGTTGCGGACGCTGAGTCATCTGATGAAGCTAAGCGATTCTTGAGAGGCTCGACTTCAAGTTCTAGAGTAAGTGTTACGTCTTTGCCTCTATGTTAACTAGTTGTCTATAAAGTTATTCTGTTGGGGTTGAAAAACGGATGAGTTTGTAGATGACCAAAGTCTTATTTCAGAGAAGATTTCAGCAGAAGTGAAAGAAAAATAATTAGGTCACTAGTAGGGGAACTACCATGCTCAGTTCCAGCAACTTAATACTTATGCTTGCATCTGCATCTCTCGCTGAATGTTTTACGTCAGAGTTGGTACACCAAGAAGAAATCCGGGTGGCCATAGCAAATTTACTGCTTTCCCAGTAGCCTTTGCAATATTATTCTTCATCTAATGAATGAAATCAAGCATAGAGATGGACGAACAATATCAAAATTCTTTAGCTCTACCACCGCTGCCACGCTATCGAACTCATAGAGAAGAAAAAAAACAAAGGAGCTCCTGCATATTTGGTTGTAGCATTCAATTTTGTGGCAATTCTTATCTTGTTCTTTACAGATAAACAGCTCCTATCTTTAGGGGAGAATGAAAAGTGCTATTGCTCGTATCACAAGGTAGGTAATCGAACCTCCAAATAATCCGTCAACCACAGCCAACTCAGCTCGTTTGTTTCGCCTCGACCAGGGTAAAAAGCGTCGCCATGTTGGTGGCGCTTCTGCGACAATAATTTTGATGGGCTTGGGAGCGAAGAGTTTGACAACAAACGGCAACAGTTGGTGGATCACTGTGCTGACGACCAACCCAGCTGCGGCAGCATATGCTTGTCGTACGGTCACGGCATGACGTATCGACTTGTTGTACTTCATGTCAAGGTGAAGTACCTTATCACCAGTCATTCCACCATCATCCTCTTCAGCCCCTTGATCAGTGCTCGCATGTTCCAGCGTATTCAATTCTTTCTCCATTAAACGGGAGCGACTTTGACACCATCCCAATTCCTCAGTCATCTCGTCCTTCTTGGCAGATTCCTCTATCAATGCCTCGCCCAATTCCTTCTCCTGCAACACACACCGTTGAATCTCTGTCACATCAATCCAATACTTCATATCGACACGTTCAATTTCCGCCTCAAGCTCTTTTATTGACAAATCAATTCCCTTATTACGATCCACCAAATATCTTTTTGTACCTTCCGTATCGCCAACCTTCTTCCCCAAAACATCCCTCTTCTCACTCAACGTGGCAATGGTCTTGGCATTATCCTTCCTCTCCACCTCCCTCAACGCCGCTATTCTCTCTGACACCTCCCTCTTGCGTTGATTCTCCCGAGTAATAGTAATTGTTAATAATCCAACACATAACATTGTTGCCCCAACAATCAACAGCCCCCTCTTCAATTTCATTAGTTTGCGAGTACGTGCATGTTGCGATCGGAGTGCCTCCATCCCTTGTGCCAGGGCACCCATCTCGGTTTCATGATCTTGCATGATCATGGCAAGCGTGGCATCTTTCGACTGGATGAGTGATTTGATTTCATCGTCATCCAGCCCTCCATTATCTCGCATGGATTTCCCCTTGGCACTAAGTCCAGATCGTTTCGAACTGGGCAATAGACCATCACTTGCAGCAGTAGCCGCCGCCCCCTCTTCCTTGTTTTCTTCTTGTTTGTATAAATTTGTATCGGGACCAAATGAACGTAGTAAACCAAACGTCCGTTCCTTCAAACGATCAACAATCTGTGCTTTAATTACATCTTGATTCACATCCAAAATTTGCAATGATTGCATCCCCGAAACAATCAGTTGATAACATTGGATGAACTCTGAAAAGTAGATTCCACGCCTCTCCACATCATCTTCATCATCGGTGTTGTCATTGTTGACCGATTTCTCCGCCCGATAACGTTCCTCCGCCTCCACCAATGCCGATAACAACATGATCAATTGTGCATCAGTCGTAATAATATCCCGTTTCATCCCCCCAGCACTGCCACTCCCACCGCTAGTTACAGAGGAGGAGTTCACACTTGTAATACTCAAATCATCTTCAATCGATGCAGGTAGAGATCTATTCCAGGTAATACCGTTGCGAAGGAGACATCGTTTAATTTGATTGTAACTTAGCATTCCTTCATCGTTTCTCCCATCTTGCGGTGGTGCCTTGTTGCTGTAATCAGCAAACTTATCACCACCACCGCCACGGCCCAAGTATTGAACCCGATGAAATACGCTCCTCAAATGCTTGGTGGTAAAATTGTACTCGTAATCTTGTTGTCGGATCATTTCTTCATAAGAGGAGAGAAAATTGACATAGTAAGATTTGGTAGAGCTAACGTTGGTGGGAGAAGATGATGTTGTATTCATTCCATCACCATTATTGGAGGAAGTATCATTGAGAGCTACAGTATAGGGAGTGGTGTTTCCGATGCTGCTGTTAGCAGTAGTTTTGGGATCCATTGGTGGTTTACCCATTTTAGACCACAAAAGCGGATCATTATTTCCCCCTTCGTTTCGCTGTTGGGCATCATCATTATTGTCATCACCACCGCCCTCTTTTTTCTTAATATTTTGGTAGCGTCTTCTCCTCCCCGCAGTTTTCTTATTTGTAGCAGTAGCAAAATGCTCACTGTGTTCAACAACTTGCTTCGACGCCATTCCCTTGCTAACCACATCCATCCGATCTGCCGATTTGGCCAAGATACGTTGACGTCGCGCTTCTGCCTTCTGCCTCGCTTGCTCAGCTGATACTACCATGTTTATGTTATAATGTATTATTATTGCAGTTTGATTTCTCGTTTGATTGTTGGTAGGACAGCGAGAGAGATGTGTGTGTGGAACCACGACGGTAGTTTGTCGAACGTGTTGTGCGTTTTTGATCTGAAGGAATTTTTTTTAAGGGCTCTGACCCTTATTTCTTGGTATGGCTGCCACCCCGTCGTCCATTACGACATAACATCACATCAACCACGTCGCCCCCCACGCAACAAGGC
>JALLBJ010000662.1:0-14961 GCA_036940105.1 Skeletonema potamos | reverse complement strand
TAGTAGTCAAAAGATACAATGAACGTCAATTTACTTTTAACTGTTCACTTCTTTGACTGTGAACTTGTATATTGTTTGGTGTATGAGTTGTAAAAGAATGTAGTCTTTGTTCTTTCATCATAGAATTCTGATTGCGCAGTTGTTTTCCCATCAATCCATCTACTTCTTTTCAAGCGGTTCTCCCAAACGATGTTCCAATCGGGCTCCGAAAAGCTAGTCATCTTGGTAAATCGATTTAACCAAAACACTTCGAAGCCTTTTCTTGGGCATAATGGATCGATCATCTTTCTCCATTCTCCCCAGTCCAATCGTTCTTCTACAACGTTGCTTCGTCGAACGACTGAATATGGCGGACCACAACTTTCGTAGGCGCCGCCTGGATAGCGTTCGTCATTGAAGAGACGATAGTTTTCAACGACGTGCGTATTGGTTGGGTCCAATGCCAGTGCAGCACGATAAAGTTTCTCTGAGTGATCGTAATTTTTGTAGACGCACTGGTGTAACAATGCATAATTGAGCAGAGTCAAGGGATTCCTAGCATCCACCAATACAGCCCATCGAAAGTAAATCTCTGCAGCAGATTGGATCATTGTTTGGTTTCGGTCCGCTACGTCGGCATCGTGCAACAGCTGACACGCAGTTTGAAATGTGACATTTTGAGGTGATTGACGGGATGCCAAAAGAAATATTGCATAAACTCGAGATATCAGTGGGTGGTTCGGACTCAGCTTCATCGCTCGCTCGTAGATTGGCCTCGCCGCATCGAAATCTAAGTCCAAGCAATGCGTTAGTAAAGCAAAGTTCACAATATTCGAGAGCTTCGTCGGATCTTGCTCATATTTCGTCCTCGCTCCATTTATGAACTGCGTCGCTTTGACAACATCCGCAAATGATATCTTCTTCCCAATCAGATTAGATTCATGTTTAGACCGATATTTCCTTTGGACGAGACGTGCTGCGTCCTCTTCCGACAACCACGATGACTGACCAGTTGCATAGTTCGCATAGTAATGAACAGCCCGGCCTGTTGTCGCGTCGTACATTTCTTCCTTTCTCCATTCATCAACTGGATCTTCCAGTTCATCCTCTCCTAGTAGTTTCGGCTTATCCTTCTGACGCTGATCCGTCAGTATATTCCTGTAAACGTATATTTGGTTCTCTCTATCAAAGATCTTTTCATATTGTTGTAAAGTCTCGTTTTTTGCACGGCGGAAGGACTTCAACCTTCTCCATTGGGCTTGAACCTTGACGACAAGTTTCAGGACACGTTCTTCTTCAGCCTCGAACTGAAGGAGGATCATCATGCAATCGGCTAATGGCTTCCTACGAATCAACACACGTTTGATCAACCACTCGAGCAAGTCAGGTTGTCGCTTGGGATGTAGCATACTGATGTGGCTATCGTTCTTATGATTTTCTCCAGAATCGTGGATCCATTCTATCAACTTAGGTACTGTCAACTTTGTCCTCATATGTAGACGCTTGCTAGGCTGGTAAGTACTAAAGACAAAGTCGTGAGGAGATCGAAAGGTGCTGAGAATGAATATTTCTCCATCTGCGCGAACAAACCGCTTATCAACCAAAATACCCTTCTCGACAATGTGCCTTCGGCTGAAGATAAAAATTGGCTGGTTTCGTACTAATCTCAGTACAAGCCGTTTCGGCAACTCCCTCAAAGCCCTCTCACTGAGCATTTCATCCCAAGATAGCTTGCCTTCCCTCGAGAGAGCCTTTTCAAGGCATTCCCGAACATCATTCTCGGCCAGTTTGAAGCGGAAAGTTCTCTTTGTCGTGGGGACATACACTGTCAACAGCATTGATGTATTATCACGGAGCTGAGTATCGTCTTGTAAATGAATTGTCACCACTGCTATGATATCATCGATGCGGATGACATCTCGATAGACGATTGAAGCAAGCTCCCGTTGTTTGCTTTCTTTGAACTTTGAACGAGTAATCAAAATTTGCTTTCGCCTCTCATCTCTAATACGTTCTAGGTGACAGAGGAATCGATTACGCCAATAGAATCGACGCCATTCCTGCTGTAACAAAATTGCGTATTTGACTCGCTGTTGATACTCTTCATCATCTTTGACAGCTTTCAGTATTTTCGCAACAAATAGACGCGAGAAGAACCGACGAACATGCTTTGCAATAGTAATTGCACTTTTCCTTGCGTCTTTGAACTTGACGTACTGAAGTATCTTTCTCGTGAAAGCGGCAAGTCTTGACTGAGCACAAACTCTCCTCGCCTCTTCGTGGATAGCCATCTCTTTTGACTCTCTCCACATCATAGCGTTGACATCCGGAAGCATTACTATTGATGACCAAACGACATTAGTTAGCGCATCTGTTGTTGGCATTGACGGGTGCTGAATTGATGCAATATCTTCGAAGATAGCATGAAATCGCTGCTGGTCCAACTTTCGATCTCGGTTGTGTCTTACGAATGCCATGTCAATCTCGTGCTGGGCATTTTTGACATTGGACAAGAATTTCATCTTTCGTGACAGCTTGGCCCACTTGACATTATCAACGAGGGGTCCTTTTGGATGCCATCGGCATACAGCATGAAATGCTTCGTCGATCACATCTCGAAGTGGAATATGTTCAAAGTAGTGAACTCTTTGTCGATGAATGTATTGAATATCATCCATGAGATATGGCCAGTCTCTACAGTCCTGCTCCATTAATTCCAACCGCACACTCACACGAAAGTGACTATCGACTTTGTTGCATCCAGCATATTCGTTTAACCAGGGGATATCTCCGTTATCGTACTCCCTCCTCCATTGTGGTCGAGTATCCTCATCGCTGGGAACAAGTTTCCATATTCTTGCTTCGCGGATATGTAGGGGCGAATGCTTGCTTTGATTCATATCACTAGCAACATGACGGAAGGCATCCTCATTTGCTGCAATTGAGGTGACACCTGCTGAAGACACATCACTCGCCAAAACATTTTTATACGGATAGCAAAGACGATTAAGGGTATTTGCTCTTGATCGTTTCTGCTGAGCAATAATTCTCGAGTGATCGTACACTTCTGTCAAGCAAAAACGGATAGCCTCATCTGATATTGTTAGATCAGACGAGAGCTTCCAGTCGGAAGACTCGTGTGCATCGTAAATCCGTATTGTATCTCCTTGTTGAAGTTTAGCGGCAGCACTCGCTGTACCATTAACAACGCCGATGCGACTGCCCTCAGTAATATTCACTGTAACTTCGACAGGCAAAGGAACTTGTGGTACTATTGACAATCTCCTACCATCGAGTAAATTCTCCAACGCGCCAATTGTTGGTGCTACAAAGAAGTCAGACGAATCAGTTGCATTGTTATCGATTTCACCAGGACACACATCTGTTTGAACGGAAACATTAACGCGGGCATTTTCTTTGTTGTCATCATGCGGAGGATATGCCGCATTTGACGAATGGAACACACATCCTTTGTTCTGACTGGCATGCCTTTGGTATTCTGACTCAAGCTCAAGAATGGCTTTGCTGGAAAGTTTAGAAGCTTTATCGTACTGATCGATCGACCTCAAGATGAGAGCTCGCAACCATGTCAGCAAATGATTGATCTCTTCTGGCACGTTGTGTTGTAACTCTGGCTTCATCTTGTCATGCATTACAAATGGAGCGACAATTTTGATCAAGTTCCTATCAACACCAACCAACGGGTTGAACGACTTTGCCTTTTGAACTAGATCATCCAAAGGGTGGCGAAAGATCTTCAACATTATTGCCTTTGTGAGGAATACGAGCTTGTTTATTACGTCTGCCTCAACAGTGTTCAAAATCAAGTGTGCGCAGCACAATGCAACTACTGCAGCGGCAGGAGGATAGGTCATGCCATGGAGAGCAGAAAACTCTTGAACATTGATTATTGGGAAAAATAGCTTAGCCGCTGCCATTGACACTATACCAGTGCCCTTTTTGTGATGAAACTCGTCCAGTAAAATCAGAAAGGATGAGTTGCATACTCGTTCAAGAGTGACATCTTTCCAAGGCAACCTCTTTGAGTTCTCGACCTCAACGACAACCTCATCAATACAATACGGAAGAAGAAATGGATTTCGATGAAAGACACGTTCTGATCCAAACAGAGTTATAGCCTCTGGGATATCACGCACAAAATCCAAGTCATAAATCATCTTTTTGAGATAGCTCTCTTTATTCCAAAGAAACACATTGTAGGGGCATGTGTCGTCTGCATTGGACGATTCATGGGCGCGTGACTCAATATGACGTGCAATTTTTCGTCGACGATACCAATCCTCTTGTTTCGAAACATTCCAAGCTTCAATAGCTTCAACAACTGCCAATGACGCATTGTGAATTCCGTAGAGGAGCCTTTGCACACGATTGCCACGGGCATGACTCGCATCGCGGTGAAGAGTTTCGAGTCTTTCGATTAATGCCTCCCTGTTATCGATGTGGCGCAAGACATCGTCAGCTAGCTGCGAGAGATCCATTCCTGCATTCATTTTGCATTATTGCATTAACTTGTTGATGAGAGGAAAGAGAAGCCGTTTCTCTGGTATCGTTGACGAGTTCAAACTCAAACATCGCGAGATTTTCAAAATGAGAAGAGAAATCGCCTCAAAAATCTGACAGCGAAGGCGCACAATTCAAAATTTTGCGTAACAAAGGATGAAGAAAAGGACCCGGTTCTCATGGTGACCCCATCGGAAATATTTCACAGCACCCAGAGCCAAGCTGCCACCAACGGCAGCAGTACAGCAGCTGCATCTGCACGACCACAGCGGCATCCACACGCCGGAGCGGTAAGCTCGGTCACAACGCGTACCAAGACGAAAAGCGTATCCAGTTCACTCTTGGACTCGTCTACGCACAAGACAGCTAAGAACACTCACTATATTGTCACGTCACACGATGTACAGCAACCAATCTTTATATCAAATAGCAGCTGTTCGAGAAAAGCTAGGTAATTGGGATCCACATCTCATTATCTCTCCAGACTTGGGCAGAGACGCGATGGACCAAGGAATGTCTTGCAGCTACCTCTCGGACATCTTTACTATACCCACCGCCCACAACGCATGCGATAGGAAATTCTCGTTCCACACAAGTCTGTATCACATGTTTGTCGCGATTAATCAGCCCTCGCCACGACAGCGACAATCTACCTAGCTTGTCCCCGTGGAATGGATCCACGCCTGCATTATATAGCACCAACTGAGGCTGTACTTCAGTCAATGCCCTTTCGAGCGAGTTTGACAGCGCCGACAAATATTCCTCATCTGTAGTACCATCAGGGAGAGGGACATCGTAGGTCGGCGTCTCCTTTTCGAATGGCCAGTTATTCTCTGCATGTAAATCCAGTGTAAACAGTTTGTCATGGAGAAGGTTGCTTCGGTAATGAAACGTTGCAGTTCCGTCTCCCTGATGAACGTCACAATCAATTACGAGCACACGTTCTACACGTTGATCGCCACGATAAAGGTTACTCAATAATTTGATACTGTCGATGTCGTCATCAGTGTCCCAAACATCATGATCATCTTCACTCCACGTCATCAGTCGAGATGCAACAGCTAAATCGTTCAATATAGTAAAACCCTTTCCTTTATTCGCTTCCGCATGATGTGTCCCCCCGGCAACATTACAAGCTAAACCATATCTCAACGCCAACTGTGCTGTTAGTACAGTGCCAGCAACTTCCAACACCGTCCTTTCAATCAGTTCCGGTCGTGATGTTTGTTCACGAAATCCAATCTGTCGACATTCTTCTTTAGTTAATGAACCAGAGAGGAATCTGTGCAGGAAACCGGATTGTATAGGTGGCGTCATGAAGGATAGGGGGAAATTGGCAGCCTCCAGTGGTCGATAAAAGTCATCCACCGAACAAATGAGTGGTCTGTCATCGCTAGAATTATTTTGCTGTATTAAATCATCTGGATCAGTCAATAATGAATATGCCGTCTGTTCAAATTTGCTCATTGGGAATGTATGTTGTGTTGGCCAATTTGGACATGAGTAATGCTCGTGATATACCGTGGGAGCATGTCTAGTATTTTGATGTGGATTGAGCCCTATTTTACTCGCTGCAAGACCATTAACTAGCTGTGTTGACTTTGTAGATGTTGCAATTCTTTGATGTAGTTGTCTCTTTTGTCGAATTTCATTTTGTATTTGCGTGAGAGATGGGGCCAAGTAGGATGAAGAGTAATCATCATGAGCAACTAATGGCAGTTTGCAGAGGTGATTTCCATGGCGACGACATCCTGCTGCAGCTCGAGATGAAAGTATTATCATGGCTTCACTGATGCTGTAGAAGAGCACGCAGAAGAGTATCAGCTGAAGCAGCATCCTATGGATCTTCCGTCATCGCTATCAGGTCATGTAGGATATACGAGAGAGAGTACGATATTATTTATCAATTCAACTTTTTATCTCGGGAAGTAGATAAGAAGTAAAAAATGAGGCGGGAGGGGAGTTGAAGTTCACTAGAATAGACAGGTTGGAATTACTATTACGTTTTGCGGAGCTCTCTTCGTCTTAAAATTCCTCCCTTCATTTTTTCGCCTCTTGCTCGTCATATATCAGATCTTTTTGTCATCTCTCATCAAGTTGGTTTTATGTAAGTTGCCATATCTTGCGGCTATATCACTACCGAGGAACAGCGGCAGTGAAGTATCACATTTGACTGCAAAGATGATAGCCTCGCGATTGCTTCTTCGTTTCCCACTACTGCTCCTTCTACTGCATCCCTGTGGCGGGCGGGAGGTAGTAGTCATCAAACAAATTAACGAAACTGCTCGATCATCATCGGGGAGTTCTCAGCACCATAATATCAGAAGACTACACGAAACAGGAGTGCACAGAGAATACTACTGTAGCCTAAAGCATGCCCCGATAACACGTGTTGCGATGAATGACACAATTGGAAAAGTTTATGAAGTCAACGATACCGACAACACTAACCCTAAGCAAATATACACCGTCAAACCATGTGACTGCTTCCTTGGGCTCGTTAACAGCACTTCCTTTTGTCCAGCCGAATCCACTTATTGCTCGATTTCAGTGGCATACAATTATCACTACAGTTATATGACATCGCCTAATGAAGATCATGATCCGACAGTCGAGTGTTTTCGTGATACGGAGCTCAAGGGCTTTGCACGATATGTATTCAAGTATTGTACCATTATCATTGTTGCGTTGATCATAGTTTTGATCTTTACAGATACTGGTCGGAACGTTACAATATATGTGCTCTCACGATGTTTTCCATATATTAACACAAGACATATTGAACGAAGACTAACAAGCGAGATTGAATCACAACGTCAACACTTTTTTCGTTGGCGTGAAAGGGTTAGCGAAGAGGGATATATTTTGGGGTTGAAACTCAAGACAAAGATCTACCGTCCCAAACCCAAGGACGACGCTATTGACGTGGACAATGATGAAGGTGTGGATTGTTGTTCAATCTGTATTCTTGAGCTGGAAGATGGGGATAGAATTGCAGATTTGAATTGCAACCATTACTTCCACTCGGATTGTCTTTCTGAATGGTTAAAAAAGAAGGTAGTTAGATAGATGTGTTCTATGCTCAACATATTTCATTGAGAGTTGTTCTCACTTTTCTCATTTCTGTTTTTACATTTATTTCTAAAATGAAAAGAACTCCTGCCCTTTATGTCAAGCGGAGGGGATCGCCGACGAAATACGATCATATGATATTGAAACTGCAGAACATGAAGTTACTGGTCTTCCGATGGAAAACGATTGATTCAACGCTTCATTTCAACCATTATTTGACTGCGTGTCAGTCTTTCGCAACGTGCATTTAACTCCTTTTGCCAACGAAGATGAACAGACTGCGATCACAAACCACGAAGAGCATGAAACTATGGTAAAAATTGCCCCTTCTCCCATCGCACATTGTATCGTAAACTCTAGATATTCTATACTCTCACAATGTCGACTGAATGTTAAGCAAACACCAATAAAAAATGACGCCATAAGTGACATACTGGTCACAAATACCCATATACGTCTTCGAACCTTGAAGCACGTTGACACCCATAGGCATAAGAGTGAGAGCAATGCAAAAATCTGGCTGATACCACCCGCTGACCGAGCAAGTTTCAGATAACTTCTATCCTTTGCATAATGAGGAGGATAGATTACACACTCTGCGTCTTCTTTGCATAATCCATCTACACACTCGTAAAGAGTCCACCGAAACAAGCCTAGGGAAACCAAGAAATATTCGCCCTGTTCGTTAGTGGCGTCCAACCGAGCGAAATCGCAAGTTTGATAGGCCTTAATTTGCAAAGCGAAAGTCACTGTAGCAAGCACAGACAAAATGATCGGAAGAAAGCCATATGGGTTGGAACAGCACACGAACATTTCAATGTCATCGACGGGAGGAGCTTGATCTCCTTCACAAACGAAAGACTCATGCTGAAAGGTGATGTCACTCCATCCGTTGCAAGTGGTCTTCAAGATATCCACTAAACCGTGGATGTCATGATCACTTAGCATCCGTGGTGACAACGTGATCTGGGTGAATAACTTACGTCCACCCCAATACGGAAGGTATTTTCCATTCCCATTCATATCGAGTATATGAACGATCTTACCAGCAATATACAAGTTCACTCCGTTCACACCTGCACGAGTCTTCGACTCTCTTTCATCTCTGTATGTCTCAAGTTGCTTGTGGAATTCGGTGTCTGTATTTATGTCGTCTCTTGGCTTCAGCACTTCTGCATTGTAAACGGCAACGTTTTCATTTG
This sequence comes from Skeletonema potamos, assembly GCA_036940105.1. NCBI lineage: Eukaryota > Bacillariophyta > Thalassiosirophyceae > Thalassiosirales > Thalassiosiraceae > Skeletonema > Skeletonema potamos. The sequence goes on along the minus strand of JALLBJ010000662.1, from coordinate 6,187 downwards.
ACAAAGACTGTGACGATCTTCGTAGGTGAAAAAAGAGCTTTATTTTTGAAACCTTGAATCTTTCTAGTGTAGCGAGGAATGCATCTCTTACTCTCTCTGTGGATTCGGGACATGCAGCGGAAAGTTAGCACGTTTTCATGTGCGTTAGTTAGTTTCGGTCATGCACACCAACTTACCAAAACTATGGAACGAGAGCCTTGGGATAATATCATCGTGCCTAACAACTGAGGTGATAAAATCTTCACATTTTGCGCTCATGTCTTCGTCGAGTAGGCCACCCGGTGGACAGTAAGCATAGCATCTAAGAGAGGGAAAGGTAGGTCGTAGCATGATTCCCAAAACACTTGCACATCCTGCACCAAGGGAGTGTCCCACACAGACTAAATCATAATCCTTAAACGGGCTTTCATCGGAGTAAAGTCTCTTGAGTACTTTCGCTTTGTGGATATCATTATAGAGCCATTTACTTCTGGCGAGAACACCTTTATGGCAGAAATGTCCATCTCCTTTGAAGCCACAAGTAAGGCCAACTTTGTCCAAAGTCGCTGGGACGAACAGGAGATCAACTACGATGTCTGTAGAGAAGGAAAGATGTCGGTATTTCATAGATGACGACAACAATCAAGACTTCTACATTTCAGACTAACCTTCAACCGACCGCGTTCCTCTAATCACTATTACAACTTTCTTTGTCTTCTCATCTATCAAGATTGCATATGGGGTTGCAACAATCCCGTTCACAAAATTCGCATAACAAAGCAGTGCATGCTCGTATCCAATATTTGATAATCTAAAGTCCATTTTGAATAGATCTTCCTTGACAAAGGAAGTTATTGTCTCTCCAGCCATGAAGTCGTTGATTACCATGTTTTGTAAGCGGAAATAAATACTGATGCAGTTGTTACTTAGGAGTACTACCTTGTGAAAAGACAATCAAAGTCGCAATAGAATTGTTCCTGCTTACCACGACGCATACGTCACATAATGTGCTATTTCTTTCATAGCCGCCTTGTCGGCACTGTTAGACTCTTGCAATATTTCCCTCTCTATGAGCTCGCCATTATCGCTTCCGGAATCTTGACACTGAACAATAATTAAAGAACCACGTTTTAAGCACATACCACCATCATTTTTGTTTATCATGTTGTCTAGTCTTCGTCTGGGTGGAACTTGCCGAAGTGCTCGCTTGAGCTCTCTACATCGCCGCTCTCGTTGGGCTCGGCTTAGCATTAGGAAGCCACAATACATGTCTGATAGCACTATATTGAGCTTTGTGTCGTTGTTGAATAGATGCATGATATTGAGGGCAAACTCGCTCAACTCTCCCTTGTTCGTCAGTTCTTGACCACCGAATTTTCCACATGTACAGCATTGTATCAGTCTCAAGACAAAGCCCAAGATGCGCTCCAGTCTTTCGGCGCTCCGTTCAACTTCTTCTCGTTTGTCAAAATATCTATTCTTCTTCAGTTTTCTGACAACGAAGTTAATGATAACCAATGGCCACAACAAAACTTCAAATGCATACGTGCACATCAATACAATGAATATGTTGTAAATATGACCATGCCACGGATCATGACCGGTTTCAAAATTAACACCTTCCGGACATCCGTAATGATCTCTGCGTTCAATATGTACCCTTAAAATTCCTGTTATGAACAGGCAAAACGGGAACAATGAAAGCGGGAATATCTTTGTAATAATCAATTGTCGAACAAAGATATTTCTCCGTCTTGGCTCTGTTGGAGTTCCAATTGATGTGGCTGTCCAAAGGCAGCACATCCAAGCCACATCGACGCAGAAGTACACGACCACAAACGACAAGTACATCGCATAGTATCGTTGCGGTACACTTTCAATTTTCTGATCATGAAGTAAAGCAGTCGAATTCAAGTTAAATTCAAAGCCAGGGTACCCGTCACACCATGGTGCTACGCCAGAAAAAGCTCAATATTAGCATGTACCCACGCGCAGATAGAAGATACAGATCAAAAACAGCTTACCATATCCATTTACTTGTACATATGCTCCATTCAACGTTTCCCACCACAAATGAATATTTAGAGGCACAATGCAAACCAGCTGAATGAATCGAAACATTCCCGATATGAGACATATGATGTGGAGGTCGTCGCCGGCGAATGGGCTTGTATCGAATTTACGATAAATGGCGAGTGCTGGCATGATAATATATTATTTATACATCCAAAATTAACATCCTCATTTAGTGCACAGCTGCTGCATCGGACAGTCTTATTGTTGTTGTTGTTTGCGTTGCTGCCGGGTGATGATGATGTGTCGTCCAATTGTTGCTTTCATGATGGTGGTCTTTAGGAAAGAGGCGTGTATGATGCCTTACTAAACTTCTCCATCTCATCAAAATTTTGCTGGAGATTTTTTTTCCACGCAGAGTTGAAGTGGGGAAAGAGGAAGGTACATCGGTCGGAACGTGCGTAGGCAGTGACTCAGAGAAAGATGAATACAAACAGCATAGAATGACGCCGCTAACGATGAAATACTATGTTTTATGTGGAGATAATAAAGAGAGCAAGCCGTATTCTTGAAATATGTTGAGTAATTCAAAAGTTGTCTATCTGAGCTCTCATTTACAAATTACTTTTGCAGCGATGACCACTTGGATTCCAGCTTGCTTTCGCCATCACGCAGTTATTGCATGTGGATTGATTCTGTGTCACGTCGTATCAAAATTGCCCACTACGGTTGCATTTTCGGGCTTTCACACTGCACCCAAGAGAACACACACACTGTATGCAAGAAGCATCAGCAGCGATGATAACATAGTTCAACCGCATATTGTCATTCTCGGGGGTGGATTCGGTGGAATCAATTCTGCTTTAACACTTCCAACTCTGCCTTGGTCTGACTCGGAACAAGGCAGCAGCACAACAACAATCAAACCAAAGATCACACTCATTGACAAATCGGAAAGGTTTGTTTTCCTTCCACTACTATACGAGTTATGTGTAGACGATGCAAGCATTGATGAGGTGGCACCTACATTTAAATCATTATTGAGTGGTGTTGGGACGAATAAGTTTTCTACATTATCTGGCCTACCTGATTTATCGGATGCGTTGAAACTACTATCTGGGGCAACTAATGATGATGACGAAACCAAGGGGGGGAAATGCGAAGTATCATTTTTGCAGGCACAAGTGGAAGGGATTGATGCCAACAACAATCAAGTTGTCGTAAGTCGCCCAGCTGCTGGGATGGAAACTATCAATTATGATGCATTAATCATAGCGACTGGTGCGGAAGTATCATGTGATGCTGTCCCTGGGGCATCAGAGTTTGCTTTGCCATTTTATACGGTGGAACAGTGTTTTGAGCTCAAGAGACGTTTGGCACTTATTGACAATTATTTGGAAAAGGCGCGTGCTAATGGTGAGATGGAGCAATCGACTAATGTGGTAGTCGTTGGAGGCGGATACTCTGGAGTAGAATTAGCACTGAATTTGGTTGATCGACTCGGTAGTAATGGTGTACAAGTGACTCTTGTTCATCGAGGAAAGCAGGTATTAGAATATGCCACTGAGCACAATCGCAATGCTGGCATGGAGAGATTGAAATCAGCTGGGATCAATGTAATGACGTCAACAAGCGTGGCTGAGGTCACTTCATGTCCAGGGAGTGACAGCATGAGCGAAACTCTCCGAAAACAACGTTGCATTGTGAAGCTATCAAAAACAAATGGGTCCAACGAAGGTCGGAGTGAGCAGCAAGAAGTGATCCAGTTACCAACAACACTGCTTCTATGGACAGCTGGATCAACACCAACCTCCATTAGAAATGCTGGGATAAGAAATTCAGTACTTCCCCGTGACGCTATGGGAAGGATTCTAACCTCACCTACATTAAACGTCGCACAGTACCCAAACGTGTTTGCAATTGGTGACTGCAGCCGTCCGAAGAAAGTTCCATACCCTGGCACTGCGCAGGTGGCAATGCAAATGGCAACTGTGGCTTCGTGGAATATCTATGCAACATTGTCGAAGAAGTACGGTGGCAGAGAACAAGATTCATTGAAACTTTTACCATTTAGTTATCTCAACTTAGGAGAAATGATGACACTCGGTACGAATGATGCTACTATCTCGACACTAGGTGGGATAGAATTGAGTGGTCCTGCAGCAAGTTGGCTCCGAAGATTAGTATATGCTGTGAGGATGCCAACACCCGGTCAAGGATTGCTTGCTGCAGTGGATGGTTCAAGAAGGAAGCTAGTTCGGGGAGCTTTAAAAAGTTCTCGCAGGAGATCAAAGCCCGTGGATTGGAAGTAGAGGAATAAAAAAATAATAGAGCTTTACTGTGTACATAAGAAGTAAATAATATGTTCTGTAGTTTGCTGTGTGGAGATAAGTATGTACATATATATATGTATGTTAGGTAGGTACATAGATAGGAGAGTGTGTACGATACCTATGGTCTTAAGTATGGAATGTGACACTTCAACACGTTCTAACAAAACATGTATTGACACAATGTCTCTAAAATAATGAGACTCTTAATCACCCAAATGCACTCTTTGTTGTTCGTCGAGAAAGTTGATTTCACTAACATAGAAATATTCTCATTACTTGTTAGTAACAGCATCCATCAAAAGTCAGAAGGGGAATCACACAGAACCACCCAAAAAGTGCCCCTGGCCTGGTTGAGGCTCACAAGCATGGTACTTACCACTACCCTTCTTCTTGTGCATCAAAGAATTTGCAAAATTGACAACATAATCTGGCTTCAGATGTATTTTGATACCCTGTGCTCAAGCAGAATGTTCACCTCTTCTGATCGAAATCATGACTGTACTTTTATAGAATCTCTATACAGTACATTTCCTAAATGAGATCTTCTCAATTTAGAAACCACGCACACCCGTGATGACGAGCAAAACCATGCTTGGATAAACGCGAGATGAACGGCAGGTTGATGAGTTTCTCTTCGACCGCCGTGGCGACGAGCTGGGTCAGACCTTCATTCAGTCCGACCCCCGAGCATGCATTTTGAACGGGCCCCCCTTCCCCCCCCCCACACCCAACCCCAAATAACCCCCTCCCATACCAACCCCATGCAGCTGATCGAGCTTCACCACTTCCATCATACACAAACTGTGATCTAGATTTGGTTGTTGTTTTTGCTGTATGTTAGCTTACGCTCTGTGGTCAAGAAGTAGTAGTATATCGATTTTTGTTGATGTTCATATTATTTGTTAATATGGGTGATATTCATCTGTTGTGATGATGTTTGCAGAGCAAAGCAACGTACGAACATTCATGTCTACTTTTCATTCAGCTATTTGTTACCTACGTTATTTTGTGTAATGTATTGGATGCTTCATTTTACCAAACTGCAAGCTCAGAGCCAAAATTTGCATCGTAGTATAGTAGTTGAAAACAATTCTCTTTTCAATCTGCAACAGTGTCGCTAAGTCTGTAGCAAACGTCATTAAAGAATTCCTCCCCCTTCCTGTACCATTATGACCAAAGGAGATTTGATGCCCTATCAACACCTCTGCTACTAGAAAATTTAATTCTCAGTGTGATAGTATGAAATCCACAAATCGGAATAAAGTCACATCGCCACGGCGAATCCATGACTTTAGAGAGCATCCATGACCATCTTCCCGATGTCATCCATATCCAAAGCCTTCAACGCAGCAAATGGACGCTTCATACCTATCAATTCCAGAATGGGCTCATCTTTTCCCTCCAATCTCACAACGAAATTTCCTTTACCAGGCTTCTCCTTATTAATCTCGACGTTTACAGCCGCACCGTGATCGGCAAGATATTTTTGTATCTTTCCGGCACGGGTTTTGAAGACGGATCATTGTTTGCATGCTTCGATGGAGAGTACCTTGCCTCCCGCAGCAGCTGCAGCAGCAGGAGCAGCAGTAGAAGATGTTTTTTTGGATGCTGAAGCAGGAGGTTTCTTCGCCTTGGTTGCTGCAGCTTTCGTAGCTTTAGCCTTAGGTGTTCCTTTTGTCTTGGCCATGGTTAAAGTGGTAGATTCGGTTCTGCTTCAGGCCTTTTCGATGTTATGAAGGTACGATGGATGATATTATGATAATGATATCGTTTTTTTAGAGCGTCGTTTTTTATTTTGTGTTAGTTGATTGACCTTTCCACGGTGGGCATCCCCTCGGCGCTAGCCCTCTTTTTGGATTTTT
>JALLBJ010000661.1:0-13028 GCA_036940105.1 Skeletonema potamos | reverse complement strand
CCGATGAAACACTTAATACTACCGAGGCGAAACGTACGGAGACGTGGAGGGGACGGAAGGTTTCGCTTATGATTGACCGACCTGCATCGAAAATTCATACGATTGAAGAGTTTTTAACAGAGGAGGAATGTAAGGCTGTGGAAGAGGCGGCGGCTCCCTTATTACATGATGCTACCGTGGCAGATGGGAGTGGGGGGAGTATCTTATCCGAAAATCGAAAGGCAAAGCAGGCGGGGATCAAGGTCCATTGGAATAAGGAGGCGGAGGGTGATTTGATTGCACGATTGTCACGACGTGTGTATGATTATGTCAATCACGTGTTGCCATTTGACATCCATGAGGATGGACAGGAGGATCTAATGTCGATTCAATACTTTGGACGAGGGCCGGAGGATGATAAGCCGGATAGGTACATGCCCCATTGCGATGGAGACTGTAACGGTATGTTGTTCAAGCCTGGTAATCGTATGGCGACGATTGTTATGTATTGCGATATTCCTGAGGTAGGTGGAGCGACACGGTTTCGTAATTCGAATGTGCACATCAAGCCGAAGAAGTATGCTGCCACGTTCTTTAGTTATATTGATCCTGACACGATGAAGATGGATGATGGGTTTACGGAACATAGCGGTTGTCCTGTTGTGGAGGGTGAGAAGAAGATTGTAACGCAGTGGGTTAGGTTGGGTGTAGATGCGNCATAGCGGTTGTCCTGTTGTGGAGGGTGAGAAGAAGATTGTAACGCAGTGGGTTAGGTTGGGTGTAGATGCGGAGAATCCTTGGAATTCGTTTAATACGTTGGGCATTAAGTATTCGGATGCTGAGAATCAATAATGAGTGAGGTGTATGATTGAGATGATGCAAGGTCTACGACATGATTTGATTGTGATGAATGCAAGTAATAGGATAAGTGAATAGGAATATCTTAAGTCTCTATCTTATCAAATGTTATAAAAGTAGGTTGACCTGATGGTAACATCGTGATCGCGTGCATGTGTGTCAAAATCTCCCTTCGAGGCACAGTCCATGATAAGTAATGATATAAACTTCATAACAGGAACTTACATGATAAGACGGGACGATTGACTTTAGCATGAACATGAGATATTTGCTACACTTTGACATGAAACTGATTGATTTGTTCACATTTAACTCTGACGAAGAGTAAGAGTAAGTTAGTACCAACTACCACTAGTGAAGTGTCCTAGATGTCATTCTCTGCCATCTTTATTTTCTTCAAACTCTTCGTGAGAAACAATCATATTGGCAGCACTGTTATTATCATTGACCTCTAAGACAAAATCAACTTTAGACACTCTCCCGTCCTGCGTCTACTTTGCCTTCCTCAATGAATTCATGAGGATTTGAATCCGTCTCTCGTGCTTCGACTTCCGGAATATCTCCTTCAATCAGAGCATCCACGGCTGCGATTGACAATTCTTTAAGATAAGTTGCAACACGCATTGCTGCTTTCCCAGAAAGAGCTCCTCTTCCGTGACTGATTGGTTCATCTGCGCCTCGTCGTTCCGCATCGAGCCGCTTCTCAAACTGTTCCCTTCTCTTTTGTAACCAACGAGGTCTCAAATAAACCAGTACGTTCCAAAAGCCTTGCATTGGAATAGAAAGTGAAAGCCAAACTAATAACCAGTAGTAAGTGACACCAGATGCGAGTTGTACTCCTCTCAAAACGATGGCGGGAAGCCACGTAATCCAAAGTGCACCAACATACAGGTAGGATTGCTGAGCGATTTGTCGGGAAAAGCTAACTCGTTTCAGCACCTGATGTTGCTGTCTCCACCAAGATCGTCGCCCCCCCCACGTTATCGCTATCCTCCCGTTGTTGTTTCCTTGGGATTGATTCATATTGGACGAGTTTTCTTCCGCAGACGATGCATTCATAGAATTATTGTTATTCAAGGAGATTTTCCTTGATGTCTTTTGGCTGCTCGTACTCATAATCCATCTCTCTGAAACAATCTCCTGATTCCTAACGAAGATGTATACCAACACCATGTTAATTGTAACAATCAATATCGAAGCCCATTTTGGTACAAGATCAAATAGCCATTGGTACAAACTGGCGTTATCCCCCCTCAAACAAGTTGTAGACCCATTATTCCTCCACGACTCTTTAAATCCCAGCGGGTAGGGGGCGATCCAACAATCCCAAAGGCCGTAATTAAATAGATTTAATGCAAGTGAGGCAATCGCTGTCCCAAGCCCGAATGTTAAAGGTATGATATGTAACAACGGTTCGAACTTGCTGAGTTTTTGTTGACTTTTGAATCGTCCATTCCGGATTGTGATGAGATAGTATATGCTCAGACTTGCCGCATCTGAGGAGAGAGGTGAATATTATTAGGAGCGGTACATCGTATCATAAACGAATAATTGACAAAAACGTGTCATAAGAACTCACACATAACAGTCGACACACCAAACTGTTCAAAGAATCCCTGAGCAGAACAAGTTTGGATCGTTCCAAAATTCCCAAACACATTTGGCACCTCTCTCGGCATTGGCCACGTGGACATGAAAATACCACCAGACATAGATAAATCGCATATTGACATGCCTACGAGAAGCCGTTGGTATGATGAGCGCCCTTTATGTAGACGCAGGGCATCGAATGTGATGAAGCCGCTGCCGAAAATTGAGAGTGCAGATGTAATTTTAGGTATGATTGCTAGGGCAACTTGTTGTTCATATGTAGGTATGCCGTTGAATGGAGCCATGTTTCTTCGTTTTATTGTATATGTCGTCCAACAACACTACGGATAGAAGTAAGTAATAATGTCAGATGATGAAAATGAAAGAATCAAAACATGTAGCATGTAGATGCAGAGTATCTAGCGTTGTTTTAGATTTGGATCTAAAAAATATCCGGGATTGAAAATACAGATACCCACCCGCCCACGTGAGACACCCACCTTTTTCCTTTTTGGCACCTCAACACTTTTTTCAATAAAAAGCTCGTGCAGTGATTATGGGATGGGTTGACCAAGCTTCCTTAGAAAATTGCTTTCTATATCTAGACAAGAGAGATAGGCATAGACGATAGCGATATTCGGGATGGTCGTCCTCAGCATATGCACTATCAATATCAAGGAGGAGGAGGGAAACAAAAATAAGAAGGCAAATAAAGATGAAGCAAGAGCCAGATTCATACTGAATATTGATATTGACTTCGTAAATTACTCATACTAATAGCAAACCGAGCAGACAAGAGGGAGGTTTGGTTTGAATTGTAATCGCATCGGCCTCAATAATTTCCATTTAAGAAAATAGAAAGTCTGAAGATGCATTGAGAAGTCCTCAATTAGGTTGAAGGTGGTAGTGGTGGTGAAAGAAGAGACGGTGAATCAGAACAGAATCGTGGCAAGGATTTGAGACAAACATTGCTTCCGACGAAAAGTTTGAAAATAAAGATGGCTTAGAATAACATCTAGAACGCTAATTGGTAGCAGTAAGGGTTTTACTCTTTAAGTTCATGTCAACCTAATAATCAATCATCATCACAAAGCAAAAATCATCAAAATCAATCACTATTCACATGGCCATGGCTACACGTCCTGTTCATCATCTTGGACGTATGTAGCCATCAACCTGCCCCGCTTCTCAAGGTCATCCTCAATAAGAATTTCATACAAGTGAAGTTCTAGCAAGCCATTCTCTCCTTCCAACACTTCGTAGAAGAACTCGTTTTCCTGAAGCAAGTGTACGTAGTTGTTTTCTTGCTCCGATGCAACCATTCTAGTGCGACCAAAACCATCAAACATCAGCCGATCAGTTCTTAGGGACACTTTACTCCAATATCGGTTATTTCCGCAATAACCCGATGCTCTTGTGTCCGAGTCGAAGAGGAGTGTGATAGGGTGTCTATCCTCTTCGGTTGTCTCTTTGAGCTCTTCTGAAGAGGAGTCCGCGAACCACATTATTTCCATCGCCTTCCACTTCGTTTCGATGAGTATTTCAATTCCTCCTCCCGACGCGATTGCCTTAGTAGTGGTACTAGAAGGGTGGGTGGAAGCTGAAGTGGTTGAGGGAGCATCAGCCTCTTCTTCCTCCACGCAGACATATGCACCACTACCAACATCTCCATCAAAGCCGTCTACAGCATTGCAAACTATACATTCCAAGCCTCGTTCCTTGCATTCAGTCTGAGACTCGCATGCATCAACAAGCGTGCGGATACCAAGTTCGCCACAAAAGTTCTGCTCGCCATTTGTTATGCTACATTCGGTGCAGACGCTGTCAGCCGTCGCTGTAGTGGGAACAGTGGTGGTGGTTGCATAGTTTGCAGGAGTTGTAGTTATTGACCGAGCGGAAATTTCCTCGCCCACCAATACAATTGCATCCGGAGATGTTACAGGAGCATCTGGGTCGGCAACCAAAAACTTGATTGTTTCTTCTTTGTCATCGTCACAGACATCAGTATCGCTGCACACAATCACTGTGTAAGTACAAGTATCACTTCCAAAGAATCCTTCATTTGGAGTATATGTGATACTATAGCCGTGCTCATCAATGGAGCAGATGCCATATTGACCATTTGAGATGATTCTCTTCATAATGCGAGTTTCATTATTGATGCTGTGGTTCAAATCGAATGTTATCTGTAGAGGGGCTTCTTCAGTTTCAATCGTAGCTACCAGGGGTAGAGCGATACATGTGGCCACCACTGCAACGAGTGCAATCACGCTGGCGACGACACAAATGATCCATTTTGATGAGGACGATAGTGAGCGTGGCGACGCCTCGACTTCCTCCTCCTCCTCTAGCGGAGCATTATCGAAATCATTCTTTGTCGCTATCACGTTCTCCTCATCAGCCACCACTGCCACCGCCACTGACGGCTGGTCGGAAATGGGCGTAATCTTCATAGTTTGTCCCAATCTGTAATTTCGTATCATCGAGTTCGTATTCATTTTGGTTGTAAAGTATGGTGAAACATATTGCGAGTGCGTTGAATTCAGCGAGGAGTTCTCATCTTTCTCGTCAACTACATAGCTAGAAAACACACGACACGGGGAGTTGACAAGAAATAGAAGTTGAAGTTACTCCTACTCATGAGTACTTCTCACGTCATTTTAGTACCGCTGTGTCCGACCGCAAAACAACCTAATCTCGCCGCTCGCGGCTCGCGGGTGAGAAGGCCCCAAAAAACAGCAAAAATGAACTCGGCCACCACACTCAAAAACCACCACCATGATGCGCCGGAGCATTCTAGACGACACCGACACCGAGTCGTTTCCGTTTGACGCATTGTCTTTCTCACCCCCCGCATCTCCATCTCTTGCAGGAGGAATCAATACCAATACTCAAGAACCGGTTAATGTCACATCTCTGGTGATGGAAGTGAAACAGAAAGAAGATATGTAAGTGGGTTCCCCTTTTGAGTGTTGAGGCCTTTTACAATCGTGAAGTCCGAAATAAGCTCAAATAATGCAGAGGAGATTGTTTGCAATGACCCATAACACGCTACTTAGTGTCGATGCTTTCATAATAAAAAATAATATCACAACACAAAGCAACAACAACAACCAACATAATGAACTCCGCTTACCGCATTCCAACTACACCACCTCCCGAGATGATCATCTCGTCCACCTCGACCCTGCGCGCAAGTTTGACTTCGTCCTATTGTTCTTAATCAAGCAAAGAGTCTGCTTCCTCATGCATCTCCAAGAGACAGGTATGCGGCCTTTCCAGAAGCCGATGCGTGGGCAACCTCTCTGCACTTGGTGGAACTGCCTCAGATAGCAGCGTCAAGGTCAAGAGCCAGGTCTCCTACTCCTACAAGTTCAGCCCGAATGCGAATGAAGGCTGGGGTTACTTTGTAGACACTCCTGACATGAAGAGAAACGGACAACAGCTACACACTGCGCTCCATCGCTGTGCATATTGAACGGGAGACTTCCAGAGGCTCGAATGCGTGCGACTCATCATGACATATACCTGAGCATTGTCCTGGCAATTCATCTCTGCAGAGTCCATGGGCATCGGCATATTGGTTGTTTGCAAGTTTGACGGGTGTACAATAAGAAAAGCATTCATTACGCTCCATCCCTACGAGTAAGCATGATAGTAGATCAGTTCTGGCAGCATACCTGCGACATGAAGGTGTTTTGAGCTTGATACAGCTCGGTACAAAGATGAAGACGATTGTGGTTGTTGACGATGATGAAAGTGAAAGATCACACCACCAAAGTACAAGATGATTATTATTATTACAGGTTGGTGTTGCATCATCCACAGAAGAATAAATCAATATGGAATAAAAAACCTCTTTTACTGTGTTAAGTATGTTTGTACAAATGAAAATTAAATTGCTCTTATCACCGACAAAACTAAGCCAACACAAGCCTTATATACATACTTACACCTCTAACCACCGGTTCGAAGTCAAGAGTTTTTGCAACTCACTTGCTCCCGCTCCTTTTGCGCTTTAGATGCACTCTTTGTAACAGGAGGTCAATCGCACATAAATGTTGTAGAAGTCAAATAAGATAAGAAAGTCTTTTTTATGAAAGTTATATAAGTATGGCAATTCAATGTATCTCCACCACATCGTCTCCTGAAACAAACAATAATTTACAGACGTACATTAAACATCATCATCATTTCTCCCTCCCCCCCTTTTTAATGATCTTTCTTGGTCTTCTTGGATGGCGGTGGAACACCCACCCCATCCCCCGCCGAGGCAGCCGTGGCAGGAGGTCGACCAACACCCGATGATGCTCCCTCCGATGGTGTTGCACCTCCCCCCGCAGCACCACCACTCTTCTCCGGCTTATCCCCCCTCACCGCCTCCCTATACTTGGACAAATACAACTTGAGCGGCTCCACATACTTATCAAATCCTAATGTACTCATGGCCCATAACAAATCATCCCCATTAATCGTCTTTCGTTTCTCTTGCATACATTTATCAGATGCCTCGGAGGTGATGAAGGATATAAATTCAGAGACGCATTCCTGGACGGTTTCTTTGGAGTCTTTGGCTATTTTGGCGTTTTCGGGGAGGTTGTTTTTCATTATTCGGGCTATGTTGGCAATGGGGAGATATCGATCCTGTGGTAGTTGAGGTGTAGGGCATAGTGATGAATCGTGGAGAGACAGGGGAGTGAGAAGATCGACATCGCGAGAGGATAATATAATAGACGAAGGCAAGAGAGCAGTGTTAGCATCATCATATTTTGAAGTATGGGACGTTCGCAATGTATACCACGAAAATAATATACACTGAGGAAAGTGTCGTCTAGCCATCATACAAATGCCTCGTTCAAAGTCGTCACTAAAATTGAAAACAAAAGAATGAATGGAACTTTTGTTTCCGTCGGATTCGTCATCTAATATACGAATAATCATTTGGCTTCTCTATCACATTTCCATTTTATATACACCATGTGGTATTATTACTATCAGTCTCTTGGTGCTGCATAGAATTGTGCAACACATCAACAAGGAAGATATTAGAAAGGAACGCACCTGCTCGCGAATCTCTTCATATTCATCGCCCAGAGGCATTCTTGCAGCAGCGAGGGCATCAGCATTTGAGGAGAAGGTGGGCGGCAGCCCTGATGGCGGTGGATTATTCTGCATTTGTCTTGGTTCACCGTCGGCGCTTTGATAATAAAAAATAAATGATTGGTGCCGATAGATATTGTAGGTGATGTGATAGTCGTGTTGATGGACTATTCTGAGTTCTGAGTTCTGAGTTCTGAGTGTTCGCCGCGTGGAAGCCTGTCCTTCATCCATATCTACGTAGGAACATAGTACACTTGATTTGGCTCGACTAAACCCCCTCCTTCACTTTTTCTGAGCCGGCTAGATACTATCTAGCGAGCTAAGCGTCATCGTCGTCATGAATACAAAACCAACAACTACCACCAAATGAGCTCCGAAAGCAACAACCAAGCAGCCAAAAAGAAGCAGCCTCAACGCAATAATCATCGCGGCAGAGGCAGTGGCGGTGGAAGAGGAGGCCAAAAAAACAGCAGCAACTTCAGTGGCGGCGGTAGAGGACATCAATCGAGCAATTTTGCCGGCCGTGGGCCCAAACACTTTGGCAACAAATCAACACGTCCCGATAGTATCATTCCCAAACCAGTCGCTCTCACATCCGATTCAGAGGAAGATGATTACGATGACGATGAAGGTGTGAACTTCAACATTAGCGGTGGTGATGAAATGAATCGCAAATTTGCAAATCAGCATGTTGATCACAACACTCCAGTCAATGCTCCTCCATCTTCCTCCAACGCCAACGCCAACGCCACCACTTCCAAACAACAACACTCTCGCACAAGACACTCATACTGTCTAATCTGCTACACACACAACATATCTCACTACCGCTCCATCCTCCCCTGTGGTCACGATGACATTTGCGCCCCCTGCATGCTCCGCATACGCTACCTCGACAACGACACTCAATGTCCCGTCTGCAAGGCATCCAATGATGTAGTTATCATCGACAAGGACAACTTTGACGTTGACGAAACCGACGCTTCCGACGGATTAGCCGTCCATCACAAAAAATTCAACCAGTATGAACTATGGGGGAATGAAATCCTAAGTGGTGGTCATCCAGATAATAATGGGAAGTTTGTTTACAAGGAAGATGTAGGGATGCATTTCCCCCGTGATGTGTATGAGAAGGTTGTTACGCCGTTGTGTGGGTATGCATGTGGGTTGGAGTTTTGTTCGTTTGTGAATAATGAAGATTCATATGTGAATGAGCGTGATGTTAATGACAATGGGAAGAGAGGTGGTGACAATAACAATACAACTACTACTACGACGAGGGAGGTGAAACGGAGATTAACCGGCATCAAGGCCCTCAAGGCACATTTGCGAATGGAACATGGTATGATGCTTTGTGATTTATGTGTGGATAATAAACGCAACTTTGTTTACAATCTACAACGGTTCACACCACAGGGACTCAAGAAGCATGAGAATGATAAACAGGAGGGCCACCCCTTATGTGAATTTTGTCGTCCGAAACGCTTTTATGATATTGTGAAACTGCATGAACATTTGAATAAGGAGCATTACAAATGTCATATATGTGACAAGCAGGGGAAGCCAAACCAGTTCTTTAAGGATTACAATATGCTTGAGAAGCATTTTGATAGGGAACATTACATGTGTCATGATGCTCAATGTTTGGCGGCACGGTTTGTTGTGTTTGAGAATGAGATTGATTTGAGAGCGCATGAGCAGGGGGTGCACGGGACGTCAAGAAGGGATGGAGGGACGAAGATCAAATTGGAGTTTCGGGTGCGAAGGGAGGGGGAGCATATTGAACAGGCGTTGCCGACTGGGGAAGACTTTCAGTTTGGATTGAATGGTGAGGCGTTTGTTCCGGATGCTTTGCCAGGACAAGAGTTGCAGGTTCAACAGCTGCAGCAGCGGCAGGTGAATGAACCTGAAATCACTAATGCGGCTCACGCCGCTAGGACGGCTCATTTGCGAGCGTTGGCGGCGAATATTAGAGAGAGGGACGGTATAGCTGGTGGTGGAAGTGGTGGCGCAGAAGCGTTTCCCGCTTTGGGTGGAGCCTCTTCCTCTGGAATGTTGGTGGGATGGTCGAGCGATGGGGCGAGAAGTGTGGCTGGAAGTCGCTTAAAGAAGACAGCAGCGGGCCAAGTTACCGATGAGGAATTTCCCTCGTTAGTTAAGCCTAGCACGTCAAGACGTGATAGAATGGCTGCCTTGGGTCTGGGACCGAAGAAAGCGCATCAGCCAGCGATGAGAGGAGCCAACTTTTCATCTGTTGCATCTCGACCAACATCTACTCCAATCTTTACGGCATCGTACTCTTCTTCGATTCCGATCACACGCGCCCCTGACATGAATAGAGATAATTTTCCATCACTTGGGGGAGGTCCAAAGCCTTTCGTCCCAACTTACGGCGGATCTTCTTCGTCGTCGTCGTCGCGTGATGCTCCCAATTTAGGCGTGGGCAACTTTCCATCCTTGGGTGGCATGTCATCTTCACGAGGTGGCAGTGAGTTTGCAAACCCATATTTAGCGGCAAATGCTCATGCTAAGAAACTTAGGGGTGCTGAAGCTGCTCCGTTGACACCTGCTTTTCCATCGCTATCGAACTCTGACTTCCCAGCACCACCAGCTGTATCGACGAAGAAGAAATCCAGTGTATCATCTGCGTTTGCACCCAAGAAGCCCCCTCCACTGGACAACATATTACAATTTCCTCCGCCCTCATCAACGCAGGGCTCCTCTGATATCAAAAAGGGTATGAATACCGTGGAGTCATTAAAGCAAGAGCTTGGATTAGCCAACTACAAAAAGCTGAAGTCATTAACAAAAGATTTCGCGAGTGGGTCGAAAGAGCCTGAAAGATATGTGGACGAGGCTGCATCTTTGTTTGATCTGGGTGTCACCGACAAAGCATTCTGGGAACATATTCCATGTTTAATCGAATCTTGTCCCAACAAAGCGGGAGTTAATCAAGCAATGAGTCATTTGGAGAGTTTACGCATGGCAAATCGGATGCAAGAAATGGAATTCGGAGGCGATGGCAGTGCTCCGAAGAAGCCAATTGATTATATTTTACCAGCTAAAAAGATGGCGAATTCGTGGGGAAACAATGCCGGAGGACAATCTACCAAGGCAAGGAACAGAATTGCAGCGCCTGTCGAAGTTGAAGCCCCTGTCCCTGCAGCAAACTCGTCCAAAAACGTTGGAGGAGAGAGCAAGAAGAGCAAAAACAAGAATAAAAACAACGAGTTGAGAGCCTTGGCCTTTGGAGCATGATTTTATTTTTATAACGAAGCCTTAGTAGCTAGCCTCTAGAGCATCATAGATTTCTCCCCTAAATATTTAGATGGCTTCACGAAATTGCTATTTCTAGCACGATCGCGGAGAGAAGTCGGAACTGAAATCGATACATAATTCAATCTTCGAACAAACGGTCTTTGTGTCCTCCCTGCACCTGAGCCTGCATTCATACTTACCGACTGCAATTACCAACTCGGCGGCTGAAGTCTTAGATACAGAACATAACGATAGCCGGTTTGGTGGTAGTGTTCCCAGGTCAGCCTGAAGCTGGCGAGTGACAGCAGAGGTGTCGAGACAAGGGCGGAAGGAGCGTCGACTGGCAGCGACACGCCGAGCGCTGGCTCCCATCCGGCCCCGCCGGGCCGCAGCGAGTTGTCCAGCACGGCGGGCAGCCTTGATTGCCCGCACCCAGTATGTTTGGTTCTCGAAAGAAGAGCGGTAAAGAGAGTCAAAGTCAAACTCCAGGAGGAATCGACGTTCCGCCGGTATCTCTTCAGGGTCAGTCTCAATCAGAGAGTCTAATTCAAAATACAAGGTCCCCTACTTAATGCCTCTCATATTATAGCGTATTGTTAACGTCTGAGCTCGTGTGTTACGTTTGAAATCTCTTCCTCCATTGATTATAATCAAAGAATCCACGGGTCGAATTATGATGATGTTTGACAGAATACATATGCTACAACCAGCCATAAATACACGCAATAACAAAATTTGATCATCATTCTTCATCTATGGCACTTCATTGATGATATTGATGATATAGGTGTATATGGAGCATTAATCTTGACCATAAAATGTGATATATAACATATTTGTCACGCGTTTTAACATACCCAGATATAAATATCAATATTTCATTATTCGTCACATTACCCACGCTGTTACTGGTGAATATTATCATCATTCTGATGTAGTGGTGTGTTGTGGGCATTGACAGTAGTCAAAGACTATAATGTATGGCTGATTGTTGTGTCCATATGAGATGAAGTTTTGAAATAATTGGCACATCGTTTGAGCGGGGCAATATGTATTTTTCATCAGCTCCTGTTACCCCGATTGTCATTCTATATCTTATCGGTACGAGGATATAAGTATGGGGGCTTAGATTCGTTCTGTAATGCTCTCAAGGTGGCAGTTGTGGTCGCGACGGATATGTGGGTGAGAGTCGAAATGTGCTTGGATGGATCACTCATGTTCTCTGTGAATGTGGCGATTATTGCAGCGACGTGTATTGAATTTGGTTATTGGATGTTGTTAGAGTGATTGTTAGGGACAGGACGGATCCAATGACACGCCTACCGACTCTTTTTTGGATATATGTGGCAACAGTGGATGTGTCGTGACTGACGGGAGAGGGGGGTACTGTTAGCGGTAACTTTGCAAAAAAATTTCCAATCCATCCTTGTCCAATCTAATTTTGTTTCCATATTCCTTCACCAACCACACCCGATCAAGATAGCACTAAATTGCCGTGTACTCAATTGCAACTCTAGGGATAAGGTACATTTGTGGCGTCCCTGAATAGCGAGAAAATTTGGTTCATCGATGGCCTCGGCGGCATGCAATACATACCCTGCAAATGCCTTTCTTAATAAAAATAGTTCCGGCGTAACATCACTTTCAACTGCCTTGAGCCCATCTGAACTCATACGTCGTGACTTGCGTTGGGGAGCATCGCTTGTATTGGCTCTTTTCTTATTGTGTGGCGGATTCAATTTCAGCAGCTGCTGATGCCGGAGAACAGGATTCTGTTATCCATAACTTTTTTCAAGCAGCGGTTTCAGTTTCCTATTGCCATTTTTTAATTATAGATTGTAAAGGGGTTTCTAAGGCTGTTACTAAAAAATGGCAATAGCATATGAAGAGACGACTTAATAATTCTACTGCGGCGGAATGCAGACGATGATGTTTGTTCCTAGTACTATTATGTTGGCGGAAAACTGAACAGCGATAGTATCTGATAAGGTATGTCAATAGAAGAAAAGATTTTCATTTAATTTCTGCCCTTTTATCCTTAATTGGGGTAATAAATGTCGTTTTACACGTCATGTATGATTCCTATGATAAATACTCCGACTTGTATTAAGGCCGGGGGTTAGAACATGATGTGGCACCGTTGTATGATACTACTCTCTATCAACAACTTCAACGCAGGAATAGAACACCGTCTGTGATGCGCAGGTGCGGGAAATGCCACGCCAACCTCCAACCGGATCCTT
>JALLBJ010000660.1:0-15152 GCA_036940105.1 Skeletonema potamos | reverse complement strand
GAGAGAGAGAGAGAGAGAGAGAGAGAGAGATAGAGAGAGAGAGAGAGAGAGAGAGAGAGAGATACTGATGAAGACAGATTATCAACAGAGACGGTGCTCACCGAGTCCCATTTCATCACAGAGTATTGACCCACGGATCGGTTTCGGCGGTGTATCTTGGGATGAATTTGTGATTTCACATAGGTGCATTGTCTTATTCTTTTCTCTGACCTCTTTGTAGAATGGAGCAGGTGATGCAGCGGTCTCTTTTTTCATTAACCATTTGATGCCTTTAACTTGAAAGTCCATCAAAGTAATGCCAATCAAGCTTCTTGGAATTGATATGTCTGGCAAATTCTTGTATTGTTCTTCCAACTGCTTATCAAACATTTTGTCTAGAGCGGCCTGTTGCGCATTCCAATCCATCTTCGTTCGTACCACTTCTACTGTAGCACTTTTCTTTGTGGAAGCTGGCACGGTTGCAAACTCTGGTGAGAGACGAAAATAATAGTCACCCATTCTTTTTAGTTCGACCCTTAGATTCTCAGCTGCGGCTGCACCAGCTTCCTCAGCGATGGCATAGCTAGAATAAAAGTCAAGGACGAGAGGAAGGGTGTACGAATTTCCAGCACGAGGAATTGTGCCCTCCAAACGAGCATTACCATTATCCATGATGGCAGAAAGTGATTTTGCCATCGTAGCTTTTATGTGGCCGACTTTGTCTCCTCTGAGGTTGTCTACCCGGATAGCATTTCTAAATAGAGATAGAGTATCGTAAGCTGCGATTTCGCAACAAGAGTGTGCTGGAACGGTGCTGAACGTACCTGTCGTAGGGGTTGTGTGGCTCACGCACTAGTGAGACAAACTCACCCGGATGGGCCACTCCGTTGTAATAGCGGATGCCAACGATTTGATATTCTCCAGAGCCGAGAAGAGTCTGCAGCGGAGAAAGAACAATGAGTTGGAGATTACCAAAAACGATCTCACGGCATTGCAAATTACACACTTACATCGGGGGCGTCTTCTTGGCCCTCTTCATCAGATAAGCTTATTTCGATCATTTCAGAAGACGATGACATCATGAATGATGGTGAATGCGATGCGGCTCCTCTCTCTCTCTCTATGGTAGAGGAGGGGACTGAATTCTGAATTGAATGAAGACGATTAAGGGGATTAACACCGATTTGAAATCTTTTCCCGCAATCCCCATTTTAGGGGCATTTGGGGGGGCATGAAGGTTTTACTTTGATTAGAGATATGTAATGTGCTTTAGCCCCCGTAATTATTGCGCCCTTTGCCCCCTCAACGAATCCATCAGAAACACGAAACACCAAAATCAGTCAAATCTCACGGACCATGACGGATATCATAATTTAAATGTATCTTCCATCACATGTCGTCTATAGTATCATGTTAAACGTGTGAGCTCGGATGAGCAATGATATATGACGATTCCACTAAGAAATTAATGCAGGCAACGAAACGACGGATTTCGCAGTTTGTTCCGCTCTTCTGCCTCATAATGGGCAGTAGCACCATTTATTGCCATATGAAACTCTTCAACAGGCCTCCGCCATCTTATAGGTATAATACGCTACTTTAACCCATCAATAGCACCATAATATCAACCCCCTTCAATTATACACTGCGGAATTATTAAGACATCCAACACAAGCACATAATAATGTTTTCCATGCAATAAACGTTCTATTTGGGACATACGCCGACATATTTTACTCTTTTCGACCATTATTATGATTATTATGGATGGTATAATTAAATTTCCAGTTGTATGCAGAGGATGGGGCCCTTGAAAGCAGCTAAATGCCGGGTACTCCGCTGACCTCGCCGGAAACTCAATGAACGCACATAATAACAGTTTCGAGCGCTTGTAACAGGGTGAAAGACTCTGTTGTGGTTATTGTTGATAGGTATACTATGGACTGTGGTTTTGGTCACTAATAACGACGATAATTGGTTGATAAACGCTTAGAAGATGATGAATGGAGCTTGCTCGGAATTCCTGGTGCCAAGGGTTGATGTGTTCGGTTGATACGTTTGCCGCAAATGAAAAATGAAAACGTTGAAAGAAGGGGAGGAGAGGGGACAGCCCACTCTCTAGCCCTTTTGTTGCAGAAGTGAGTTTGTTTGACCTGCAGGAGATATTCTGCAGGAGTTATTACAGTCAATAGAAATTTCCGACGTATTAGTAATGTATGGTTTTATGATCTGCCGCAACACTATTTGAGATTCAAAATGCAGTACTCTTTGTGCGCAGTAAATTCTATTGATACTTCACACACTTTCGCTGCTGTCATTGATAACTTATGCAAAAATAGGGAGTTCGCAACGCACACTTTGGTCAATGCCATTGCTTCTTCTCTTCGTATAGATATGTACAAGTCGTCATTTTGACGTTTCTTGGTGACGTCAATATCATCATCACATGCTTCGGCTACAACCACTTGCAACAGTCTTTCGATTGCAATTTTACATAAACGGAAGCATTCCCCAGCCGATTGCACCAAGTCCTCTCTACGGACCGCCGAAAAGTCGGAACCACGCACGTAATCTTCGTAGGAAAGGGGTAGTGGCTGCGGTAATGTCGTGAAAGACTCGAATCGCTTTTCAAACCGAGTCTGATGGGTAGTAAACATTGTGATGGACGGTAGAGGTTCAGGAAGCAATCCTGCTTGGCGCAAAACGGCAATATAGCGCACTATTCCTCGGCAAAGATTTCTATGAACGGTCAGTGATGTGTAGTCAAGCCGATCTTCAAAATCTTCTGCTGTCACTCTTGCCGCTTCTTCTATAGCAGTCTCGCGACATGTATTTAGGTCTGGTCCCTTCTTCTTCCCTTTCTTCTTGCCCTTCTTTTGTTTCTTGGCGACTGCGTTGGCTTTTATCTCCTCATCTTCTTCCAACTTGATTCGTAACTCCATTGCTTTTCTCTCCAAGCGCTCCTGCTCGATACTTCCCCTAATATTAAGCAATGCACTGAGCAAAAAATCACGATACCAATACGCCGTACTCAGATCATACCATTTCGGGTAGAGACCAATTCTGATCCCGATGCCTACGTGTCGCTCCATTACTCTTAATGTTTGTACGATGACATAGTTGCTGGCGTAAGAAGCTGTTGTATGGCTGTCAAGACCGTGTTCTAGGCGAAATGATTCATCAATTCCAGCAGCAGCAAGTTGCAAAGATGCAAAGGATGGAAAAATGAATGTTTCAGTGAATGTACGCTCTCGATGCTGATCAAAGCAGAGCGCCTTGAGTGTATCATACATGGGCTTGGCGAGTCGTACCAACCATGAATGGCCGCATCCAGGATATGCTGATTGAAGTAGTGCTTCCGGTACAGCGCAAAGCTGTTGCATATGTTGACCTTCATTCATTTGGCGATTGCAACGAACAAATGAGTGTGAGATAATATTCAATCTAGATACAATCAAGTGATCGTCACGTCAACAGATGTATCAGCAGACAGGTCCAGATCAGTAGCCCATAGGAAGAGGACTAAGCTGGGTTAAATTGCTGCAATTATGAGGCCCGATGAAAGGCCTCAAAATAGAATTTGTCTCCGAAGACTTTGACACCCGTTTTGCACTATAGCATATCAGCCTTTTGCTCCTATGCCGTACGACTTTATAATTAGAAAAAGTCCGGGCAACGCCTATGATCTTCGATGTATACAAAACTAATGTGAAAGAAGTTGATTCACGTTTGAACCGTACTCACCAATCATGTCTGGAAAATCATATTGCCCGAGAAGCTTGTCATCAAAGTAAAGATTGAGTAGCATGAGAGATCGTGAGAGAATGTTGATCCCAACAGGATTTTCAATCGCAAGCCCTTTGTTGCCAAATGGTGGTTCATCATCATCGTCATTGTCAAACTTGGTAGCCGTTGGGAACGTCCCACCAGCACCTCTTGAAGAATTGTTTTCAAGCATTCGCAATATTCTCCCCAGGGTATTGCCTTTGAGTATCACATCACAGACTGCCCATTCTAATTCTGACACAACACGTGAGAGAGAGTCAATAGCTTGGAATATGTTGCAGAACCGCGCCTTTCGGACGGGTGCATTCCCAAGTAAACGACGATTCACAAACGGATCAAATGATGCATGAAGCAACGAATCTAATCTTTTGTCTCTAAGTGAGCGCAGCCTCCCGTCCGTTTCCACTAGTCTACTAGACGCCACCACCGATGATGCAACAGCCTTGCAAGTACTCAACTCGTTCAGCAGTGCTACCGTTTCCCGAGATCTATCCCTGGCTTCCTTGGTAAAGTCAGTAACATTTTCATCACTGAGCTCGGATAAGCGACAGATTGAACGGTAAAATGATTGTTGTAACCGCAGTATAATCTCCAATGCACGAATTACATCGCACTCGTGCCCATCATCGGTGCCTCCTCTCCAAGATGAAGAATACTCACGAAGGAGTTTAAGTGCAGTATCCCACACCTTGTCAATGTATTCATCAGCTTGATATGTTGGTATTGACAATGTCGTAGCTGAATCCTGCACTCTCTCTTGCTTCAACGCTGGACAAAATCTCATCGTGGATGAATATGACGAAATAAGTTGGGACGGAGATTGTCCATCGTAGTCACTACTGACATTACTGGTATAATCATCTGCGCCACCATGCAACGCAACACTAAAATCTTCCTCCTCGTAAATATCCGCATTCACTACTGCCCAACGTACTGCCTCCGCAATACGGACAACTCCAATGGATGAGGCGAAGAGAGTCCATTGAGCAACTGTTACTTCGTCAATTGGGGACTCTTGAGTGGTATTAGTAGTAGTATCCTTGCTCATTGATAACTTATCGTGCATATCGGCCAAGACACCGTCATGACACCACAGCATACAGTACAGTGTCTCAGCAGCATTTGATCCACCATTGTTCGTCCCTATGTATGCTTCTAGAGCGGTAAGTTGTAACAGAATCAATGGTAAGAGTTGATGCGATGAGGACGAGGATGAGATCGACAGAGTCTCCCAATAAGGAAGAAGGGAAGGGCATGGTGATGAAGGTAATTGAAGAGGCGCGCTTGGTGATGTGTTGTCGCTGCTGATGGGTTCAGTTGGTATTGGGATAGGCGTAGCAGATGATGGCGGTTTAATCGCAGAAGTTGTCCCATCACTCAAATGAAGTGGAGCTATACGTGGTGGAATAGTCCTCTGCGGTGGTGATGAAGAGTCGCTCAAATCTTCGCTGGTAATAACAGGAATCTCGCAGCAATCCATCCGCTCGTCCCCAAGTTCGAGTGCGGTCATGGCTTCTCTCATGTCTATTATTTGGGTCAATACTGGTGAATTCTTGTCGCCTTCGATGACGGCTTGACAATCACCGTTAGAGGTGATGTGCAGGGATGAACCTTGAATCTTGAGAGCCGTGTCGCCATCCTCCACATTGGCACTCTTGTCATTGCCAGAAGACATAGGAAGTGAACATGGAAGAACGAGGGGAGTGAATGGATGAGAGAACGAGAGGCTTTCTGTGGCACATCGTTGTATTAGATGGGTAATATCAATGTAGCCATCTCCGTCGTCTGGGTCTAGCATGTTGGATGTCATTTTTGATTTCAAGGAACCTCAGTCCTCTTGAAACGCAACGTTGACGATGTTGCTTGTGATCTCTCTCACTCAACCATGGAGAGGTGGTGGTGTATTAACACCATCCATAAGTAGAGGGATTTTTTGGGGGGGATGTCCCCAAATTCGACCGGACATACTAAGGGAGAGCTAAGTAAAGCCAACAGATACATAGGTAAGTTATACTTAATTAGTATGGCTAGAGAGCTGCTAGGAATTCGATGTCCGTCTGTGGGTGGGTGGGTGCCGAGAAAAGCGATTTCCTAAAATATGGGTCGTAAAATGGCGTCTATCGCTCGGCGGCGGCTGAGTGAAAAAAAGTACCTATGGTACCATGAGATTCATGAAGAAATGGCTCTTTCTACGCTCTTCCTAACGCTTTTTCTTGCTCTTAATCCTCTGTCTGAGGAGGTGCTGGCGTTTGCACCACCGATTTTTGTTGTTCGTCGCTCTTGCTACACATCATCATCTAAAATTTCTTCCTCTCTTTCGCCTTTTGATGACGACGTGGGCACCTTGTCATCCTCGGCGATTGACAATAATCGCAAGGCCTTCTTACATTCAATGCTCACTGCAGCAGCTACAGCAGTAGTAACCACCGTAACACTTGAGCCCGCCACAGCTGCCAGTGCTGCTGCTCCTGCTGCTTCGAAGGCATCCTCGTTCCTTGGAACATATTCGGATCCTATCAATCACCCGGGCGGAACGCGCACAATTACTTTCATCGAAGGTGCAGCAAATGGTGATTACCAACTAGCTCAAATTAAGGGCGGAGGCGGTAGAGGTGAGCCAACTGAATATATACTACCTGCAGTCATTTTTGGTGATAGGGCAATCGTAATTGATTTCAGTCCGAAAGGTGGTCCGAGGGATTTCGCAGGTGTATTAGAAAGTGATGGAAGCATTCGTTTCATAAGGGACGGAAACCGTTGGCCTAGGTTGTAAATGAGTGCTTCGTCAAGGTTGAGCCACTGAGCAACATATTTTGTTGCGTTTACTGCTGAATTAATAACAAACAACAACCACTATCATCTTTTGAACATAAAATTTAAGAGAGAGTTGAAAGTTATCTGTTCGAGATCGTGGCCATGCCGTATTCATTCAACAAATATCTTCTCAATTGCGTAATTGTTATAGTATCAGTGACATCAAACCAAGCAACGCATTGTACGACTTACAAGCTATCGTCACGGCAGCTCCACTTTCGACATCATCCTGTCCTTTGCTCTCCTCAGATTGAAGGTTGTCAAATGATGCATTAGCAATTGTTTCCGTCGCATTTGAAGTAACAACGAGTGTTGGTTCAATTGTAGGCTGTCGTTTTGGATTATCCGTTGGTTGTGGGGTTGTTGGCACAGGTGTCGGTCTTTTCGTCGGATTTCCTGGTTGACCATGGATTGTTGAAAGCAAGTTGTGAGATAATTGTATCCTAAATCATAATATGAACAACGAGTAAGTGGAAAGAAACTCACGAGTAGGTATTCTTGTTTTCTGAACATAAGGGCAAGGCCACCCTGTGAAATTGACGTTTGGATTACCTGAATTACAGAATTAACAATTAGTTAGATAAGTAGCAGCGCCTGATACAGAAACTCAAAACAAGATACTCACATGGTGCTCTGTCATAGTTAAAAGCGATAATAGGTCCTCGAGGTCTTCGATAGTATGGCGATTTGCCATTTGAGTCCGTAGGCCAAGGATAATCGAGAACGCCGTCGCCCTCGTACACTTCTAGCTCAGAGTTAGATTCCACGATCTCATACTGCCGAAGGGTTTCACTTTCGCCATTAATAGGAGCACTAAAGAGGATTGGTATTGTTGTCATATCCTGCTGTAAAAACCTCTTCGTTGTCGTCAAATAAAATGAGCGTTCTCCACCATCACCTAAAACGTGAACATCTTTCCAACCAACGTAATTTACACTTATTGTTTCGTTTCCTTCTACAATAGTGCCTACATGATCACCTTGAATAATCTCCACCAAAGTCTTAGATCCCTTTCCTGTCACTTGCCCCGACGCTATCAAGTCAAACTCGGTTGATTTGCCCACAAAGCCCGTCCACGATCCAAGTTTAGTATACACCTCGTATTCAAATACTCCTTCAAAGTTTGTGATGAACTTCATCCCCACTAGAAGAACAGACGGTGCTCCTTTGGGAGTTTTAACTGAGAAGACAATCCCATTACTCCCAGTAGGATTTGGGTCAAGGGGTGTCTCAAACAATTGATCAAAATCTCGCGTTGGAGGAAAGCTTGGCATAGTGGATGGACTCTCAGGGAGATCGTCTTCTGACACTGCTGCTATGCCTGTCATGGCATTAAAAAATGGGTTTGCAGTTTTCAGCTCCCGGATAATGGCATCTTGTGTTACTTCCAAAGCAGTCTTGACAATAGTTCCCAAGTCCTCATTGGTATAGACAGCGATTGAATTGGGGATGTATCGTGTTATGATGCTCATGGTAACATCGAGCGTAATTTTGGACGGATCATCTCTATCCCATCCCGGTGGAAATACTGCTTCCACACACGGACGATCGTAATCCTGATTTTGCGTTTCAACTGATACCAAAAACATTTGATCTTCTAGGGCAGTTTGTAGTTTCGCAATCAATATAGTTTCCAGTGCCACCTCCTCAACATTTCCCATCAGGGCTGCCGTGGGTACAACATTGGCAGCTGCCGTGGTTTCCTCGTCATCTGCTCCTGAAGCCACAACTGTGGACGTCGTAGTAGAAATGACTTGATAATTCGCCATGTGCTCCGTTGCCTCAAACATGATAGCCACTACACCCGTCCAGTAAAGCGTCTGCATCCTATTGAAGCATCCTGAGCCTTGGAAACACTTCTGTGTGCGTCCACTTGGATTGAGCGGGCAATCTGCATTATTGCCGGATGGACATGGAGACCGGCAGTATATATTTGCTTCTAGCCAATTGAAGCCGCAATATCTATCCAATATGGGATCTTGGTCTAGTTCTAGCTGAGCCAACACCGAGCCGAAGAAGAAGAGAAAGAGGGAGGTGCTTCCACACCTCCTCACCATGGTCCTTGCCGGTTTTTATTGAGATATCTACATATATGTAAGAAAAAATAGAGGTGGGTTGGTGAGGGACGCGGACGCCCCCCAAAACCAAAAAAAATTAAACCCAACTCCACCATAATAAACGAAGAGATTTCCAAAATACTACAGAGACGTGTTTAATGATAAAAAATTATCTACTTATTGCCGCAACATTATCCGACAATACGAAGGCTGCTGAGACTTCATTGGTTGCATTACCACCAACGTCTCTGCTGACCAAAGCTTGAATAGATAGCGGATCGCGCACAACATATCTCCTAAAAAACACCACAAAAATATCCTCAAAGATTTACTCAGATACACAAATTGACCAACGATGTCCTCGATTACCTCCGCTGCGGCAATGAAGCTGCTCGACATACGTCTGAAGCATGCAGGCTCAATTGCAGCTTCGACCATTGGCGAATTCTCTACATCGGGTGTACAAGAGATCGTCTGTCTCCGCGCCGGGGGGACAATCGATTTATATCGTATTGTTATCACCAACGTGGGCAATGATAATAATGACGACGACGATGAGGAGGACGAAGAAGAGGTCCAAACTACGCTCAAGTTGCTGAAAAGGATTGAAACACGCTCGACGCTGCGATCGTTGACTGCCATTCGAATTTCGGGGTCGAAAAAGGATGTGATTCTCGTCGGTGCTGATGGGGGGTGTCTCTCCCTCCTTGCCTTTGACACGGCTACTCCTGCAAATATCAAAAAGAACGAAGCGGCGGTCACATACAAAATAATCCACTGTCCATCATTCGGAAAATCTGGATGTCGTCGCGATACACCCGGCCAATACCTCGCCTCCGACCCACGCGGCGGCCGCGCAGTTATGATTGCCTCCACCGAAAAGCGGAAGTTAGTATACGTCCTAAATCGCGACTCCGGTGGGAATATCACAATGGCAAGTCCATTAGAAGCGCACCGTCCACGTACCATAGTGTTTGACTTGGTTGGTGTGGATAACGGGTTTGATAATCCTATATTTGCTAGTTTGGAGGTCCAATATCCGGAGTATGAGGATGCAGTATTGGCAGAAAAGAAAAAGAAGAAAGACAAGGAGGAGGAAGAGGGGCATGGGCATGATGTGGAGTTGGGTCAGCATGGAGATGGGTATACCAAACAACTTGCTTATTATGAATTAGATTTGGGATTAAATCACGTTTCAAGACGCTGGGCTGCGTCCACACTCCGGTCGGCATGTTGCCTAGCCGCTGTTCCTGGCGGTGCAGATGGACCATCGGGAGTATTGGTTGGTGGAGAAGATTACATTGAGTACTTGCATGAGGGCATGTCACCACCTTCGTTATCGAAGGGGAGGAGTCAGACCGCACCCAGGCGATTGATCTGTGCCATTCCAAGGAGGGAACTTCATCCAAAGTCGAAGGGTGTTCTAATTACATCTATTTCAGTACTACGTCAAAAGAAAGGAAAGTTTTTCGCCTTGGCACAATCGGAATTGGGTGATGTGTATAAGGTGACATTGCAAATGTCGAAGGAAGATAAGACTGTGGTAACACACATGACAATCTGTTTGTTGGATACCCTACCTGTCGGAAATGGATTGAACATTAGTAAACTTGCGTTGCTATTCGTACCAGCCGAGTTTGGGGATCACGGATTGTACCAGTTTGATGCAATTGATATTGAAGATTCTGCCGTCAGATGCACCTCGAATGAAACGATATCTGCCTTCGTGGAGAGTGGCCAATCTTCCGAAGATGCGTTTTATGCCTCCTCTGAAAATGCTTCGGCGATCGCTCCAACATTCCGCCCTACTATACTACGAAACATGCACAAGGTTTTCACTCTCGATAGCCTCGCGCCTGTGACATCCGTGCTTGTGGGAGAACTTGCAGGGAATGAGGTTAGTCCTCAGTTTTACACACTCTGTGGTCGTGGACCAAGGAGTTCTCTTCGTATCCTGCGACATGGGTTATCTGTTACTGAATTGGCAGTTTCGGAACTGCCCGGAGTGCCGGGTGGGGTATTTAATGTTCGCGATGATCGGGCAGCAAACAACGGAAAGTGCTATGACCGGTACATTGTCGTTTCCTTCGCCGATGCCACACTTGTCCTTTCGGTCGGTGAAACTGTCGAAGAGATGGGGAAGGAATCAGGGTTTTTAACATCTGATCCCACACTTGCTTGCTCCGCACTTGGGAATGGCGATAAGGATGGAGGGATCGTTCAAGTTTGTCCTGGGGGGGTCCGCCATATTCGACGTGTCAATGATCAAGTTAATGTTAGTCAGTGGAGTGTTCCTGGAATCAAAAAGATAGAATGTGCCTCTGCGAATGAATCTCAAATTTTGATTGCATTAGGAGGAGAGTTGATTTATTTTGAGTTAGATCCAATGTCGGGCAATTTGACAGAAGCAGCGACGCGGGATGTCGGCACTGACGTATGCTGCTTGGATGTGGGACCAGTACCCAAAGGGAAGAGCCGTAGTTTATTTGCTGTAGTTGGGAGTCGAGATTCAAATGTGAGGCTGTTGAGTTTAGCGCCAGGAAGTTTATTGGAACAGAAGAGTACTACTACTTTGGGGGCTACTAAGCCATATTCGGCGGCTCTGTCAATTGTAGATGGTGATGACGGCGCAAGTGAATTAACTATGACAGTGGGATTGGATGATGGTTCTGCACTTCGTGCTAACGTTGATCCTATTACAGGCGCTATCTCCACTTCTCCTTCGAGGCGTTTCTTGGGAGCACGACCTGTGGCTGTTTCTCGTGTTACATTAGATGGCTCACCGTCAACTCTGCTATTGTCATCGAGACCATGGATTGGGCGCCATGGCAATGGCCGTCACGCAATGGCGCCCATGAGTTACGCTCCTCTGGACCACGGCTGCTCATTCTCAAATGAAGCCGTGCGAGAGGGCATCGTCGCAACATCGGGCAGAACACTTCGCATTCTATCAGTGGGCGAGAATGGAGGTAGTAATGCTCTCGTTGGTAATGACGACGACGTTTTCAACGCCACCTTTATTAGTCTGAGGTACACCCCCCGCCAAATGTGTTTGTTGTCGGCGAAGGTAGGAGAAATAGGTAAAAAGATAGTGCTTGCATTGGTTGAGAGTGACTACAATGACTATGGGGCAGAGGAAAAGAGATCGATGGGATTCGACGGAACGGGCAGACTTAAAACATCATCAAAAAAGGTCGAAAGTAAGTCGAACGATGATTCTATGGACATGGATGAAGATTCTGATGATGATGCCAACAAAGAAGAAAAGAAAGATGAAGCCGATGAAGAGGATGAAGACGACATCAATTCGAGATTGACGCCAATACGTGGACCAGTCCCGTCTGGGAAAGGCAACTGGGGCTCATGTGTCCGCCTTGTCGATCCTCAGAACGCATGCAGTACACTTGACTGTGTTGAACTAAACAGGAACGAAGCAGCCCTTTGCTGTGCATCGGTTCGTTTTCATTCTCGTGGGGGCGAGTCGTTGCTCGCTGTTGGGACAGTGACCAATATGACAATGCACCCTATTGGCCACAAAGAAAGTCATGTGGTACTGTACCGTGTCGTGAACGGCGACCGCCTTCAGTTTTTGCACAGGACTAAAGTTGATGATGGTCCTGTTTTGTCTTTGGTTCATTTCCAGGGAAGGTTACTCGTCGGTATTGGGCGGACATTGAGGCTATACGAAATGGGGAAGCGACAGCTTTTAAAGAAATGCGAATTGAGAGGTTTGCCTACAATGGTCAAGACGTTACACGCTGCTGGTGACAGGGCCTACGTTGGAGATATGATGCAGTCTTTGCACTTCATTCGTTACGATTCGACAGCAAATAGGCTTGTTCTTGTAGCTAGAGATCGTAGCCCCCGACCTATCACATGCCAGGAACTCCTTGACATGAATACTGTTGCTGTGGGAGACAAATTCGGAAATGTTTCCATTCTGAGGCTTCCTGGTGGGGCTGACGTTGGTGCCATTGACGTCACGGGTACTCGAGCACTCTGGGATTCGTCGAGAGAAGATGCAACTCCAAAGCTCGAAACTCTTTGCACATATCATGTTGGAGAGGTTGTTACTAGTATGACTCGCGCATCGCTTGTAGCTGGAGGCGCTGAATCTCTCGTTTACGTCACCGTAACGGGTCGAGTGGGAGCTTTTGTGCCTTTCACATCACGCGAAGACGTTGAGTTTTTTACTTCGCTTGAGGGACATCTCCGGGTAGAGGCGCCGCGACCGACAGGTCGTGATCCGCAAGCATACCGGTCTTTCTATGCTCCATCGAAGCATGTTGTCGACGGAGATCTATGTGATGCCTATTTACAATTGCCATATGAGACTAAGCAAAAAATTGCTGAGCAACTTGAAAGGTCAGTTGGTGAAGTCATTAAGAAACTTGAGGATACAAGGAATTCGTTGCTCTAGATAATAGTTATTTTATCAACGGGACGACCTTCCTTGCCACAAAGAATACACAATCATAATTAATTTCTTTCATACTCGACATGTCGGATGTGTACCTCGTTCTAATATCGAATTCTTCCTCCAGAAATTCAAATCCGCAACTGACAATCAAGTCTCTAACTTCCTCCCACGTGAAGTCAACACTCTGAAGATATCTTTCGTCCAAATGCTTCGTTCTTTGCTTATGCTTTGCGCTGATAAAAAAATCACCTTGGACGTTGGAAGTAGTTTCTTTCAGATCTTCAGGTAATAAATCACCATGACCAGACCAGTGCCACATCAGAGGTCCCATGTTGACGAAGAGGCCACCATTTTCCAGCATGTGCCATATTGTGATAAGATAATGCGGTAATGAAGGTGCTGTGTCAATGAAAAACGAGCAGACAACGGCGTTGAACTTTTCATCCTCAATGCTAATATTGCAACGGAGAAAATGAGAGTACAACGACAGGAATTCTCCTGCTAACATCGTAAAATCGCCCCCGCTACTAAGTTTGACAGCGGGTACATCCGGTACAATAACCATTCTCAAACGATCTTGCAAAGATTTCACGTTCTTCGTCTCAGAAAGAAAAGGGCTGATTGCAAATTGTCGACCACTGCAACCATTCAAAATGAAGTCACTGGCTAGTAACATTGGTAATGAAAAGTCGCTGCCTTGCGTCGAGTATCCCTTTGACCATATCTCAAACGCAAGCCGACCGAGTCCTGATCCTGGCACTGCTACTCTTGGTGGTCCTTTATTATTGCAATTATCGTTCTTCAAGTCATCTGAAGATTCATTAATCTCTGCGTCGTTCTTCCTAATTGGCAAATACTTCTCCAGCGCACACAACAATTTATCATATACAACCACACGTTCTTCTCTCCCCTCCATCGACCAATCTCTATATACACTCTTTAGAACTGAATCAATTTTAGAGAGCTGGTCTTCTGTTGCCCATTCCACTCCCGCGCCTCGTTGTCGTAATGCCTCCTGGCTCGTCATCGCTCCACAGTGCTTTAACACATTGTCTAAAAAGTACTGATTGCGGATTGTGGCTTGGCAGAAAAGCTCATTGTTCTTCTTTTGTTGTTCTTCTGAAAATATTTGTTGCAGTATTGACTCCGTCGTTGGACCTTCAGCTGCACACATTGATGATAGCGACCTCTCTTTCCGACGATTTCTGCCCTGCTCTCTAACTTGGTGGAATGTAGCATATTGCTGGTACGAATCACACACTTGCTGGAAATGCCGCTGCTCTTCTTCTTCGTCTCTGTTACATCGAAGTTCGCCATGATTATGAAGCATCTTTGCCTCCGTAGTCATGGGTGCCTCTTTTTGGCCTTCAAAATTACAATACTACTATTTCTTGCGATGGTGATGAGAATAAATTTAGTCTAGCAAAAGGGCTCCGTAAATTTTCGCCATAGCAAAAAGGGCTCCGTAAATCTACGGTAAGAATAGTACAGCCAATTCAAATCATGCACCACTCACTGAGAGGGGCTCCTGCTAATTTTTCCATGATGAAACACAACAACAACCACCCAACATATTACTGGGGACTTGCATAGTAGCTCAAAAACGTCGTCAAAGTCAGTGTGTTCAGTGGTTCGAATTCATTTTTTTTTGACGTACGACTTGTCAGGTCAGAGGCTCATTTTGCTAGGCGCTCGCTATATTTTTGCAAAATGTGTATTCTGGACCTCCCGACGACGCATTCCTCCCTTGCAATGCCTCCCCTTGACCACTAACGTTCAAAAACGAACAAAGCTACTATCATCGGCCATTGAATTACTCCCAGCCAAACTTTCTTACCAAAAATCATGCAACTGTCCGTCTTACTGAAAATGGCGAGGACTAAAAACATCATCTACCAATTGCTCTTGTTTCGCGTTGTCCTTCATGAATTGATTCCTTCCAACATCCACGAGACCAGAGTGCTTCAGAATGACAAATAGATTCTTTCTATCAATAGAGATCGAATGTCTTTTGAGCTTATGAAAAGGGGCGATGTGAAATGGCTTTGCATATTTGTAACGATGTTGGTTCTGGTCTTGATAGTTGAGTAGGTGAG
>JALLBJ010000659.1:0-15052 GCA_036940105.1 Skeletonema potamos | reverse complement strand
ATGGGGTGAGCAGCCAGCTGTCCTACTCGCTTTGAGTAGTGGAAATGCCAAAGACGTCTTCAAAGATTCTGGCTGCAAACTTCAAGTAACTCCAATAAATGACAACGGACCATTCTGTGCTCCCTGCAATAATAATGTGGTAGGTAGTTTGCTGTCTGTTCTCGTTCTTTTTTCTGTTTGCTGATCGCATTCTTACAAATACCGTCTTTTGATTTTTCATCATTCGGTACATAAGAACACGACATCTAACCGCCCGTACTTGCTATGCAGGCAAGTCCCCGGTCGCCCAGGCTTTGGCCTTCAGGAGTTTGATGCCAGCTATTCCCCTGTAGCAGAGCCAGTCTTTTCTGAGTTGGATTTGAAGGTTGCTGAGCAAGAATCATCAAAAGTAGTTGAGCTGTTAGGAGAACTCGCCGGCACAGGCTCTGGTGGAGCTCAAGCTTTTGATAAATTGAAGTTTGCTAGTGCAGGTCTTGCTGGAGGTTCTGCTGTCTTGGCTGTTGCAACTTTTTTTGTGCGTATATAGAACCTGCCCTTGATCGTTTCACCTTTTCATTTCACCCTCACCATTACTAACTAAGAAGCCAACCTTCGTTTATAGGTATCCAAAGGTGAAAGTGATCCAACCCAAGAATTATTGACAAAAGGATTTACGCAACTAAACGATGCAATTACAAAGCTGTCAGATCAAATGGCCGTTGGTTTTGGTAAGGTTCGAAAGGATCTTGGTGACAATGAGCTGGATGATCTCATGTCAAGCTTGCAAGCAATGGAGTTTGCATATGAAGAAATGCAAGCTGCAGTTAGAGACACAGCCCTGTCTGTACAAATCAGGGGGACATACACAGAAAAGTACCGGGCTGCTTGCAATAGACCTCATTTCTCTCCTGAAGACATCTTTCGTCAGTTTTATGGATTTGCTTGTGGAAAAAATACCATCGATAGGTCCTGTGATGCTGGTCAAGGAGAAGATACGGGTATTTGTGAGTTTGGTGTTAAGAAGCGCCAGTACCTGCTTGACATTTACCATGACGAAGAAGGCAAAAATGTCGTAACAAATGTTAAAGGATTTGGAGAATGGGTCTTGAGAGCATTGCTGCTGGCCCAGTTCCATTATAACTCTTGCCTTCCTGCAAATGCTGCTTCTTGCAGTGATCCAGTTCAAGATCCAATTCGAAAGCAAATTTCGTCAGACATGGCGCTTGCTTTTAACGAGACAGCAGCCAACGTTCAGAACAGGATGGACTGCGTGGTGAAAAGAAAATTCCACGAGTTTCTCAGTCGCAGTGATGGTACATTTTTCATCAATAATGTTGCAAATAAGGATTGTTTTGCGGAAGTTAAAGTTGGCGACAATTACGGAATGAATGTGAACTCATGTATGGCAAAGAAAACTCGGGAGGAGCTTGAAGCTCTTTTTTATGATAAATATTGGACTGTCGTCGTTTACAGCAAAAGAGAAGACAATGGCATTGAATTAAATGGGAATGTTCAGAAGCGATGCGCATCTTTCGACGTGGGTGGTAATAGTTTTGGATGCATCTCGTCAGACGAAGTCAAGTTTGAAGGTCAAAGAGGGCGGTACTTCCATTTAATGTATCGCAATGTGGAAGCGAATTTCCGTAAGACGCTTTCTCTTTCTGTGCGGCCTTTTGGCAATATCAATACGATCATTCGGGATTATGGTTTCGTCGAGGGTCATATATACACAAATTCATTTTTTAAAGCCGAAGTTGCGACATATTGGTGTTGGGGCCACCCCTTGGATCCTGACTTTAAAAAATTTCAAATTACTCCATTGGCGAAAGAGGTGATAGCAAGGCTGTCCAGTGAGGAGGGGTACATTGCCTTCAGAAGAGGATCAGGATTTGACAGAGCTGTTTCTAGAAGCACTGCAAGTAATTTCAGTTTCATAGCTTTCAATGAGGAGATTTTGAACGATACCGTAGACACCATCCGATACATAATACCTGATGGCGTGGGCCCACCTAATTGTGACTTTGACGCCGAAAGGTTTGATATTGATAGAACCAACATCATTTACCACGATCGTGAGAGTTGGGGAGTTGACTTAGTCTATTGATAGGATTTTGAAGAGGACGCACTCATTTGTTGAAGTGACTGATCCCAACATGTGTGTAAAGAGACAGAGACGAGGAAAATCGACTCATTTTAGATAATGTGTGAGCTGTTGCTCATTTCCCAAATTATAGAATAGGGCTTTCTTCTATTACTACTATAACTCTCTATTTCTATCTCTCTACCTCTACACATATATCACAGCGGTGGGGCGGTGTTCTGCACGAGAGCGGCGGCGGCGGTGGCGCAAACCTCTCTGGCTCTGGCGATGGTGGATCCAAGTCTGGAAAGTCCAAGTCTGGAAAGGCTGTCAGTTCTGTCGCCATTGCCAAGCCTTTGCCTACAGATGGAGAGGCACTCAAGGCAGCAGTAAGAGACTGTGTCATTCAAAAATGTCCAGATAAAAATTGAGCTTGTGTCGTTGCTCAGCAATGGGGGTTTCCCATGAGCAAGTGGGACGTTTCACAAGTGACGGACATGTCTGAATTGTTTCATTACCCTCAGGGCCTCTTTAAAGATTTCAATGAGGACATAACCATAACAGGCTGGGACACCGGAAGCGTTAACATGTCTTTCATGTTCAAAGATTCTCAGAAATTCGATCAAGATATATCAAACTCAAACTGGAAGTTTGATGACATCGTGCGTATGACTTCCATGCTGGATGGTGCAGGGTCCTTTGAACAGAATCTTTGTGCATGGGGTGAGCAGCCAGCTGTCCTACTCGCTTTGAGTAGTGGAAATGCCAAAGACATCTTCAGAGATTCTGGCTGCAAACTTCAAGTAACTCCACAAAATGATGATGGACCGTTCTGTGCTTCTTGCGATGATGATGGGGTAAGAGTGAAAGAATATGTAATGTCTGTCTGCTGCCCTCCTTCATCTCCATCCTGCTGATTGCTGTTCTTATACTAATGCTAACCGCTTCTGGCTTTTCATCATTTGGTTACACTTACATATCAGAATAAGGCCAACACAACCTCTGTCCAATATTTACTCTGCAGGCAAGTCCCCGGTCGCCAAGGCATTGGCCTCCCAGATTACGATCCCGAATATGAACTTGGAATGCCAGTCTTTTCTGCAACAACGAAGGTAGAATTAACGAAGGCAAACGTCGACACACTTAAAGATGTTACAGTTTTTCTAGACTTGATGGCAAATGGTGCTGCTCTAGTCCCAGACGTACAAGTGCAAGCAGCTTGTAAAGCAATGGCTCTCACCTCTGGTTTATTGAAAGCCATTAGTCACTTTGTAAGTCTTTACTTGTGCTATTTGATTCTTTCCTTTTTTCATTTCATTTCACTCCACTGACAAGTTAAACCACCCTCCCTCTTTAGTCATCCAAAGGAGAGACTGACCCCACTCAACTATTTATCCAAAAAGTATTCGAGGAATTGAACAGTGGGATGAAGAAGCTGGCAGATCTAGAGGTTTTGATGTGATCCAAGAAGATCTTGCTAACATTCAGCTTGATGAGCTCATGGCAAGCCTGCAGGCAATGAATTTTGCGTATCAAGATATACAAAATGTGACACTAACAAAGAATGCGACTGCAGAGATCAAGAAGCTTCACGCCGACCGTTACCGGAATGCTTGCAATCATGCTCATACTCCTGAAGACATCTATCGCAACTTATATGGGTATGCTTGTGGAGACAACAAGAATAGGGCATGTGGTACAGGGAAAGCAGTGGATACGGGAACTTGCATGTTTGGAGTAAAAATGCGCCATTACATTCTTGACATCGCCGTCAAAACAGCTGCAGGGCTCCCAAGAAAAGTTCTTGAAGTTAAGCGATGGCTATTGGCCACAATGGTGCTGGCCCAGTTCCATTCTGCAGTTTGCCTTCCTGCCGATGCTACTACATGTAATGATCCATTTACTGATCCATTGCAAAAAGAAATTGCTCGCAACCAGGTGTTGGCAATGGAGGAGGTACAGAGCAATTTTGCCAGAGAGGTCAATTGCCTCGAAAATGTGAGTTTTGATGAGCATCTCAAAAAAGATGATTTTTACCAAAACGTTGCTCCAAATAAGGATTGTTTCAAGTCGGTAACAGCCCAAGGAGGTGTTCGCGGCCGGGAGGTGAACTTATGCATGGCACAAAGTACCCAAAAGGCGCTCAATGAAGCATACCCTTCGAAAGAATGGACTGTCATTGTTTTCAGTCCAGAACCTGGCGGCGAGGTTAGACTTGATGTAACTGTCAAGCAGATTTGCATGCCATCACCCACTTTGGAGTGTTTGGATGTATTTACATAAAAGAAGTCAAATTCGATGGAGAAATAGGTCGCTACTTTCATTTATTGTATCGTAAAGTTGGCATGGCTCCAAAAAATTACGTCCTAAAGGACCCTATCGTGTTGGGGGAATCGCCACGTACAACATACACTTTTTTACCCGCTCTGTATAGAGATTATGGTATTAGATATGGTCGACAGGACACATTGTTATCTTCTCCCTCATACGATGACAACTGTTGGATTCATCCCCTTGTTGTACCAAATGATCGTAAAAATGAGCTTTCATCCGAACACGGGTACATCGCCTTCTTGGGGGCCAGAGGGATTGATAGAGCTTTTGCTCTTGGTACATTCACAAGTCTTTCTGAAACAATCCAGTGGGGCTAAGCCAGCTCGAGACGGAGGAGCACTGAAAGAATGGGTCAGTAACAGTCGCACTGAGAAATGGTTTCAAGCTCCTCAGTGGATGGAACAAAAATTTTATGATCTGATCTATTGATAAAAATGTGGTGAAGGTGAAGGAGATGTTTGTCATCAAGATCCAGTAGATGTATTCAGTGGGACTCATTCGTTGGATGTTGTGAGCAGCCGTTCTGGTTCTGTTCACAACTTCTTATTTGTCTTTATCTTTGAAGGAGCATTTCTCGTCACACGTGTCATTCAAGGCTGATTCTCGACACGTGTGAGAGAGGCATCTCTCTCTAATGCTAATGCTTGTGTTAGATGCAGCAGCAGCAGCATCTAAGTAGGTTGTGCAAGTAAAATAATGTGTGGCTATGCTGTTCAAAAGTGATATAATATTGTTGTTGTTGTTGTGAGTGAAGGTAAAAACAAGCGAAGGCGTTTCAACTGCATTATCCAAGATGTGTTCGATGATGAAAAGGTGCAGAAGAATGCTCGAGACGACCGACTGTGTGTCCTCTCTGCACAGCTGCTGCTTCCACTTCAACTCAACACTCTTGGTCTTGAAGCTTGGACGGTGCGGGATGATCCATCACGGAATAACTTGAGAAGAGACACGTTCTGGAGAAAGATGCAGCTGACAAGGTGAAGGGAGTGTTTGATGAGGTGGATATGAACATGACGCTTGGACGATGACGAAGATTGTGCCAATTACGTTGCTTGGCTCTTTTATTATGTGTCTGCTCCTTTCAGGACGACTACGCAATTCATTATGTTCATAAGTATATTACCTTGAATATATGATGAACGGGACATTCCTTCCTCCTCCGCTGCTCGTATTCCCCCTCTTGTTATCCCTCATTCACTCTTTTATTGCTTTGCGTGTTGCATATCGTTTCAAGCCCCCTCCCTTGATGTATTGTAGCACACAACGTAGTTTCAATCTCTCCATTCAAAGAGGTATATAAACCACATTACAATATCATAATCAAATACCAACGTAGACTTTGGACCAGACACAAGTACCAGCCGACACTCTCAACACACACTATCTCTTTCTTCCTCCCCCTCGGTCGTTTCATACGGTTGGAGAGAATGTACAAAAAATTCAATCGACGAGGAGATAGAGATACGAAGATTTCTGGATACTGATGAGGGAGAAGGAGGCTGACGGCAATTCGACGATGACCGTGGTACCCACGGGCTAGTAGTTGTGGGATGATGGAGATAGAAAGAGGATGTCGTTTGTTGGCTGCAAGAGTGCTGCGGGGATGGTCGGTGGGTGTGTCGGCAACTCTTTTGTTGGAGAGCTAATGCTTTCTCCTTTCCGAGAGGTGTGATGGCGCTCGGGATACAGTACCAATCTACGTAGGAATTCAAAAAGCCGTTGCTGCCTGCAAAAATGAGATTTCCTTCCATCCGCTCGCCGACAGTTTTCGTTGGCAACAACATACAGCAAACAACAGAACAGCCAGATAGCATGCCTTCAACTCACCTCGCTCGACGATAAAGAAGATGAAGACGGGCAACATTAACAAAATCCTACGGAACAACAGCAGCGATGCCGCCGCCATGCTGCCTCGATCTTCCTCTTATGGCAGCTCTTCTTCTGGTAGCGAGAGCGGTGATTCCGCAGAAGCAGCCTCATCCTCGTCGTCGTCGTCTCAAGTTGTCATCGCCAGTGGCAACAGCAGTCTCGATAGCAGCGGCGGGTCATCGTTGAAGCAAAAACAGCAGCGTCAACGAGGCTCGTACGCCTCGGCAACAGCATCCTCCAAGGCACGGGGGGGACCCACCTCGTCCGCCCCACCGGCCAAACCTGCCTCGACGATGAAGACTGCCATTCGACCTCTGCCGAAGATGACGACTGATAAAGAGAATGAGACGACCAATCCCTCTGCCGCCGCCTCCTCTTCGACTTTTGCGGGTGATATTGGAACTCCGGTCAAACCACCAGCCGCAGCCTCGGCAGCAACAGAAAATGCCGTCATCCTATCCCCCACGCCATACTACAAGGTCCTCGAAGAACGGGGGGGCAAGACATCCCCCCGATTGACACGAAGTGCAGCCAAGCGTGCTCAGACGAAGCGAGCCATGGATTCGTTGGCTCAGCTTGATAATATTGATGATGATAGTGACGTAGAGACTCCTCTTCCAAATGGTGCTCATCATAGTGAGAACGTAGCAGCAGCAAATAACGACGGATTTGACTCGGCAAGAATCGCATTGCAATTCCAACCACCCGATCGATACGAGTGGCAACCTCGTCAACAGTCCAAGATACGCAAATCAATTCAACCTAGTGGTGGTAGTAGTCGAAATGTCAAACGTACCAAGTACAACAACAATACTACCAACCATGAACAAATGAATGCAGACCAAGTACGTCAAATCATGACTGAAACTCTTCAAAACTTCTCATCTCAAAACAATAATGAGGATAAATTACTATCATTATCAGCCGAGGCTGCTAGTGCTCGAAAGGAATTGGAGGTGACAAAATCCCAATTGGAGCAAATGACTACCAAATATAATGCGTTGGAAGAGTGTATGAAGGTGAAGGAGTGTGGTGAACGTGAGTTACGAGAAAGGTTGTTGCATTGTCAAAAAGAGACGGAAGATTCCAAACGACAATTGGAGGCGGTACAAGGTGAGAAACAAAGGCTGGAACGACAAATTGAATTGGATGGAGGTGAATGGACTGTAGAACGACAACGGATGAAGAACGAACATGATGATCAAATGCAACAAAAGGAGATGGAATTACAAAAAGCCAAGGAGGCACAGTATGAATTGTCAGTGCAATCGAAATGCACAGTGAGTGAATTGGAGGTAGTCAAGGCGAAACTTCAAGAGGCTGTGTCATGCCATGAGAAAGAAATGGAAATGATACGTGAGAGTGCTAATGGTAGTAAGTCAGATTGGATGGAACGTGTGGCCAAGTTGGAAC
The DNA here is from genome assembly GCA_036940105.1 of Skeletonema potamos. NCBI lineage: Eukaryota > Bacillariophyta > Thalassiosirophyceae > Thalassiosirales > Thalassiosiraceae > Skeletonema > Skeletonema potamos. The sequence continues at coordinate 7,377 of JALLBJ010000659.1, read as the reverse complement.
GTGAAAAGGCAGAGTTGAACGAGGTGAATTGTGCAAATGAACAAGAGGTCAAGAGATTGAGGGAGGAGTTGGATATGACGAAGAGTGAATATGATGTCCGATTGAATGAGATTCAAAATAAGAACGACGACATGATTGCACAAAAAGATGAGCTTATTCAACAGCTTCGATCTGATTTGGATGATGCAGAATATCGATTGGATGATGCCAATAGGACTATGGAAGTTATGCAGTCGCCTAAGTCAAGGGAGGCGATGGAAAGTGAGTATAGTCGAGAAGTGGAAGTGTTGCGTAATGAAATGAAAGGGATGAAACAACTGTTGAGACAGATGAATGAGACGAATGAAGATTTGCAGCAGAAACTTGGTCAAAGTAAGGATGAAAACGACGTCCTTGTGATGCAAATCCAAGGTCTTGAGGTGAAGATTGTAGAGGCCAAGGCCCCCGCTGCCGAGTTGGAAAGTGAGAATACGATGATTGTCGAACAGCTCAGTGATAGGACGAGGGAGTTGAAGGCGAGTCAACAACAGTTGGAAGAATTGGCTGTGGAGAATGAACAGGTCTTGGCCAAGTTGGATGAAAAGGAGAGTGAATTGCGACGCACTGTTGGTCAAATGGAGATGCAGTCAAAGCAGTTGGTGGATGTGGAGTCAAAAATGGATTCCATCATGTCCGAGAAAGAATCATTGCTGTCTGAAAATGAGTCTTTGGCAACTGAATTGAACCATGTTCAAGATCACGTTTCCCACCTCCAATCTCAGGTTGAGTCCCTCACGAATAATCTCGTTGCTTCTCAACGCCAAGCAGAATTGCTATGCCACCATAAGATCGAGTCGGATCAAAAACTCAACGAGCTTTCACACCAACTCCAATCACTCACTACCCACCTCGAAGCTGCACAGGGCACCATCTCGTCCTTGGAGGACAAGTTGCATGCCAAGAATAAATACTGCGAGCAGTTTGAAAACATTGAAAAGAAACTCATTTGCGAAAAGAATGTGTTGAATGAGATCCGTAGAGTGCTTCACAACAAGGTTATTCAGCTCACGGGGAATATCCGAGTTTATATTCGAGTGAGGCCATTAATTTCGAGTGAGCATCAGTTGACTTTGGCTCGACCTTCGTCTGCGTCTGGAAGGCCATCGTCACGTGGATCAATTTCGTCATCCTCACAGCAGCAGCAGCAGCAGCAGCAGCAGCAGCAGCCAGAGGAATGCTTCCACTTTCCAGGCCTAGCTGATCGTAAAATGGGTGCAACCAAATCACCCAATTACACATCCTTCAGTGATCTATCGAAGCAAACCATTGAACTGACCGAGCCTCAACGTGACCGAGGAGGTCTCAATCCTCGTAGGAAAAAGTGGAAGTACGGATTTGACAAAGTATTCAACCCTGTCAATGATCAGGCCGATGTTTGGGAAGGTGCCGAGCCCCTCGTTCAATCTGCGGTAGATGGTCACAAGGTGTGTATGTTTGCATATGGACAAACGTCTTCAGGTAAGACACACACCATGATTGGTGACAGTGTAAACCGCGGAATCATCCCCCGAGCAGTGGAGAAACTATTTGCGTCCAAAAAAGAAATTGAGCAAAGTTTTCAGGGCGATGTATCCGTGAGTATCAAAGTGGAGTTGCTCGAGATCTACAATGAAGAGGTGTATGATTTGCTCAATGCCGAGGCTGGACCGAAGGGACAAAAGATAAAGATCAAGCTCAATTCCAATGAAGCAGTGAATAATGCCGTTGTTGAAGCATCGACTCAAGATGAAGTCCAGGGTGTGTTGCAGTTAGCGCAGCAACGACGCTGTGTCAAGGCTACCAAGTCGAACGCTGAATCTTCTCGTTCACATTTGCTGTTCACCGTTCGATTTGAACTTTCATCCTTGATAAATGAAGAGATGAATCGGCAGGGAGTATTGCATATTGTCGACCTGGCTGGAAGCGAGCGCCTTGACAAAAGTGGTTCACAAGGAACACTACTTACCGAAGCCAAGCACATCAACACCTCCCTCTCGGCATTGTCTCACGTGATTCAAAAGCTCCAAGAAAAGTCTGACCACATCCCTTACAGGGATAGTAAGTTGACATATTTATTGAGGGACAGTCTTGGTGGAGATTCCAAGACCTTGTGTATTGTGTGTTGTAGTCCTCACCAAGCACATTTCAATGAGAGTTTGAATTCCATCAGATTTGCTGCGAATGCAAGTAAGGTTGAGTTGAAGCAGGGGAACAAGGTTGATGTATAAATAAATAGAGAGATTTGAATAGCGAGAGGAGGGGTATGAGAATCAATATATTATCAGTTGATTAGCGGTCTAATAGCTATGACTATGAGTGTCTAATGCATGCATAAATAAATCGTTTCCAGGATTCTATAGCAGGCGGAGACTTTTGTTTCCCTTCGTGCAGGTATTCCCTTGCCCTTGGTACTGGTGCGTGATGTCTTTCTCATTCCTTTGCTCTTCTCACATGCTAGCTGCGCCTTTGTTTCGTCATTCTCTCCAAAAGCAACTTCACCTTCAAATCGAAATCATGTATTGTACTACATAATGTGCAAAATTTAACTGTATTTGGTAGGTGTCTGCTACTGACTTGGATTCGGTGAAAGATATTTTTTTCTTGTGTATTGTACTTTTTGACTTGCGGAGACCAGAGTAGCCAAATAATGTTCGTAACAATATTCTTTGACGTAAATGAGCTTTGTGAAAAGTTCCATAGTGAGAACCTCCTTGTTGAAAGAGTCTATTTCGGAAACAACGTCATAAGCCCATCTGAAGAAATTAGCAACCAATTAGTGCTCGTTAATAATACATAATACCTACATAGCATATTGGTTAACTCGACTCAACTTTTGGTTTCTTGCAACCGACCGTAAGAAGTTGCGGGTCGGTTGGGGGAGTGAACTGAAAGCCCGTATCTACCGCAGGGCGGAGTTTTCCTTTGTGACTTGTGGAGTCGTGATCATCACGGAAATAAAACATCTGTGCAGTTTTGAGGACATACCTTACTCTGTACTCACGCCTTCTTCCTCAATCTCTCGTGCTTTGAAATTCTTTATCCTGAATCGATGTATCCGCTCTTGAAATAACGAAGAGCTCAAACATTGAAGTAATAGAGGGACGTCAATATTTGTGGCACTGCTCGAGTAATATATAATTTGATTGTGAAGCAAAATAAAATAAACATTAATTCCCACAGAAAGCGAGCTGAACTACACTGCTACTACACTCGTACCAACTTCGGGCTACTAATGTTACATGTTACCAATAATTACGAATACAAGAAGCAGAGTCTGCTGCTGTAGATGTAGATAAACTTTGAGTTGATATCGCTAATTAACCTGACCATCGTTTGTTTTCATCATCTCTTTCTGTAGCTTCAATGCCCCTAACGACTCCAGCAACTTCTTTCTGGTCACAAGCGACTTAGCCATCGTCCGGCTGTGGCACCGTCGCAATCCCATAATCTTATCCCACTCTTCGAGTTTCTGTTGCGACTTCAAGCTGTCTTGAAACGCCGTCTCTGCTTTGCAAATAGCCTGAAGACTCTGCGTTGAGAGAAAGGATAGCGACTCATCCACCTCTCCTGCCTTCTTCTTGTAAGTCACCAAATCCCCCCATCCTGCATTTCTCTTGTTATCTTCAGCAAACCGATTTATCTCGGCTGAGATTTCTCGCCACGTACGTGCACGCTTGGGCGGTGGTGAAGATTTTTCTTGCTCTTGCTTTGTCCATGATGACGATGAAATGACATGACGAATGGATGCAGACTCGTGCGTGCTTCCTTGGGTTTGGTTTAGTTTGGTACATGACTTGGCAGTGGGGCATTTCAACTTGAAGCCAATTTGATGGCTGCGCCGGATACACTCGGCTGCCAGTGTTGGTTTGGCATCAGGCAGTGCTTTGACTTCCAGCGGCACAGGCACAGAGAGATATCCAGTCGTCTTATTGTTGGGAGAGTTCATCATCACTTCGGAGACATCGGCAGCCCAGCGGGAGAAATCAGCAACCAATCCAGCCGCTGTTTCGTCGTCTTCATCACCACCTCCTGATTTGAAGAAGTTACTCTCGAGATTTTCCTCCTCGTGGACGTCACTATCAACGTAGTACATGTTGCCAAACAATGATTGTGGTGGCTCACTATCGGCTGTGAGGGGAGACTGGCTGAAACGTTGGTCGAAGCCGACGTGTTGCAACGCAAGAGCAACTCTGGTCGTAAAAAACGCGGGGAAACTTTTGCGTTATTAGATAGTGGTGGTATTTCCCTAAACCAGATGCTATTATTTAAATACACCGTGGCAGCCCCGAGGGGCTTGGCTCCTCCAGGGGATCGCCCTAATGTGGAAGCGTGTTGCTCTCGCACTCGCACTGCTCGTGGCATTCATGTATGCGTGGCGCTCGCTCGATCGCGTGGCGATCGAGGTCGTGGGGCAGCCAGCCCAGACTGGTCCGATACAGTATAAGCTTGAACAGCCGTTCTTCGAACAACTCGCGCAGATCACCGGCCTGGCGCTGGACGTACAGTATCGAACGATCGACACCTTGGGTATACGGGACGATCACCAGTTGCGCATGGTCAAGGATGGCGCACTGCAGCTTGTCTCGCTGCGCTTCCTCCAAAATGCATCTGCCGAACCAAGCCTGCTAGGTGTGGACCTGCCCGGGCTAGTCACCGACTATGCGGTCGCCCGCGCCGTGGTCGAGGCCTACGCGCCCGTTCTCGATCAGCGTCTCCGGGAGGGCTTCAATGCGAAACTCCTCGGCATCTGGCCGTTTGGACCGCAGATATTCTTCTGCCGCAGCGGCATCACGGGCCTGAAAGATATCGCGGGCCGCAAGATTCGCGTCGGCAACGTCAACTTCTCGCCCATGATCTCGTCACTAGGCGGCACGGCGGTGGTCATACCGTTCGATGACGTGAAAGAGGCGCTGCGGAATGGCCTGGTCGACTGCGCCATCACCAGCGCCACCTCGGGAAATTTCGCCAGATGGACGGAGCACACCTCCCACTACTTTCCCCTCGGCATGCAGATGGGCCTCAACGGCTACGTCGTGTCACTGAGGCTCTGGAACACGTTCACGCCCTCCCAGCAGCAGGCGCTCGAGACAGCTTTCCGAAAGCACATCGACAACATCTGGACATACTCTGCCGCCGAGGACAAGGACGCATCCTCATGCATTGTCGATGGGCCGTGTCGCTCGGGCCAGCCCAAGCAGCTCACCCTTCTGACGCCAGCGGAGGAGGATTACCGCCTGATGGGCGGCATTGCCTACAAGACAACCTTCGATGACTGGGCGAGGCGCTGCGACGCCATCCATCCCGGATGTTCGGCGGACTGGCTGCAGAGGGTCGGCCCCGTTCTCCAGACGGTGCACGGCGCATCACCTGTCATCACCGAGCCGTCCAAATGAGCCTAAGGATCTTCGGCCCTCCGGCCTCAAGCGGCGGCACTCTGACGGTCGACAATGTCCCCGTGCGCCGCCGCCTTCCCCTGCAGGTGATCGGTGCCCTGAGCGCCCTGATTTTCGCGTTCAATTTCTGCCTTGAGATCTTCACCCTGCTCTCCCACGCGATTGAGAAGCAGGTGCTGATTCTCGCGGTTAAGCTGATCCTCGCATCCTGGGCAATCGTTGAGGCGGTTCTCTTCGCGCGCAGGGAGCCCTCCCTTCCGCTCTCGCGGCTGATTCTCCTTCTCGTTCTCCAGCTTCTTCTCGAGAGCTTCAGGATTTCGCTCACGCTGTGGGGCAAGCCCTTCGGCGTCGAGGGAAATTTCGGCATGCTCCTCGTCAATCTGGGGCCCCTCGCCATCCTCCTGCCGCTCTACGTTCTCACTTTCTTCGCGATCATCAGGGCCCTGATGATCATCTACGGCCATGAGCTCGATGAAGTCTGGTCGACGCTGACGGAGGTGGTCGTCGCACAATCCAAGCAGCAGGAGCGTGAGCAGCTGCTGCGTGACATGCACGATGGCTTCGGCTCCCAGATCGCGACGATGCGCATCATGGCCGAGCATGGGCGCCTGAGTGCGGAGAACCTGCCGCGTGAACTGGAAGAGATATCGGCCGACCTCCATCTCGTCGTGGATACCTTCGCTCACGCATCGGAAATCACGCTGCCCGGCGCAATCGCTGACATGCGTTACCGTCTCCGCCAGCGCATCGATGCCGGAACCACGCGCTTGCACTGGAAGATCGAACTGCCTCCTGAACCCCACCTTGATCCAAGATCCATCTTGAACATTCTCAGGATCATCCAGGAGGCAATCAACAACGCCCTCCGCCACGGCAGGCCAACCAATATCTGGATCGAGGCCGTGGGCGCGCCTCAGCGGCCAATCCGGATCTCGGTTCGGGACGACGGCTCCGGGGCACCTGAGATGCTCCGTAGGGGACGCGGGCTAAGCAATATGGAAACCCGTGCCCGAGAACTTGGAGGCCATATCCAATTGATCAGTGAAGCGTCTGGCCTGAAGGTGGAACTGCTGATCACGGCAATCGCCGAGACCAGATCAGGTCCGTAAGCGGGGTGGGCGGATCCGCACCCTGGTACTCATGGAAGAACCCGGTGCGTTGCGTTATGTCGTCATCGTGCTCGGCACTTCTGGGCCGTTCGCACCACCCGTTCAGATTCGGTAAAAATAGACAGGCGCACCTCGGTCAGTCGATTGCGGTCTTTTTATCTAGCCGGAGACGGCGTGAGCCTGAGAAGGGTGCCTTCATCGCCCGGGAAGAACAGGCTCCCGTCATAGCCGGGCTGTCCGCTTTAGATTAGATTCCAGGCCCTCTCGCAGCCCGCTTGGCCACTCCAAAGCACTGTGACAGCCATCACGAAACAGCTATTAATTTCAACAGATTACCGCCGCCGTACTTTTTGAGGGCAGTCAGGAGCTTTGGAGAATATCAGGCAGAGAGAGACCAAAATCGGCCTCGCCGCCATTCAGTTAGTCAGGAGGTTTTCGCAAAGAATCCCTCAAGTACTGGGGATTTTAGGCGCTCGGAACTCGCGGGGAGAGATTTGCTCGAGGGCTAAATGGCTGAGAGAATGACATTCGAAATATAGGTACGCTCAGGCAGTCGTTTCCCCGCGCGCGCGTGAGTCGATGCCCGAACATCATGACAAAAATGGGGTTCGATTTCCGTATTAGCGTTTCAGTCATTGAACCCGGAGCGGTCAGGGGCGCAGCACCCCCTCATTTAAAGCCCCCCCTGGGGTTTAGATAAGCTCATCTGTCCGGGCAGCCGCAGAGCCGATAGTCAGCAGCATGCATTACATCTTACACTCCATAGTCATTGCGCACATACGTGCGAGCGAGACAGTGGCGCTCCACCGTCTGCCAATTTGCACCTTCGGGGCGAACTGCTTGATGGTGCGGTGTTG
>JALLBJ010000658.1:0-16541 GCA_036940105.1 Skeletonema potamos | reverse complement strand
TAAAAGATACAAACTATTTCATTTACTCTATCAACAAGGCTTTGTCCAAGAGCCTTTTCTTTTTTCTCAAGGAAGCCCCCCTGCTCATCGAGCTGCACTGTGGCTCTCGTTGCTTGCCCCAGCGTACTTTCAAGTATTTTTACGATATTGTGACCAAACGGCACTAAAACGACACAAACAATGTCACAGGCTTCAGGCCAAGCCAAGCCGATCAACCGAAAGATGCTCAAGGTACCATGCATACTAACGAACCTACAATGAGCGAAGGCGAGGAGGAAGATTATGCTGCTCTTATTACCAAGTGAGCATGTGCAGGAAGGGCTGAGGAGGCAGCGGCAGTGGCAGGCGGCTGGTGAGAAGGAAATCTTGCATCTGCTTCAACTCGCCCATCATCACCCCTCGGGACAGCATCATGGGCCACAATCCCTGCTCGTGATGGCACACAGCATCTTTCACCACTCTGGGAATGCAAGAAGGGAAAGCATCTGCAGCAAAGAAGCAGCAGTGGAATGTGGCAAAAATAGAAGACAATGAGCTGCTGTCAACAAAAGTTGCGAAGAAGGAGGCAAAAAGGTATGCTCCACCAGAGAGGTTTGCACTCTAGAGAGAGAGGCATGGGGGCGAAGAGAGAATACAATCTGTTGCAACAACAGAAAAAAGGATGCATCAACCAAAAAGCTGCTCGGAAGGAAGGGTGTGTGCATGAGGCATGGGGGACAAAGGAAAAGGATTGCACGAATATATGGCTCGAAGAGGGAGGAGTATATGCATGGAGGCATGGGGTATGGGAGACAAAGGGGGTCAAATAATGAACAAAAAACACAAAAAGCTCTGTCAGAAGAGGAGGAGTCGTGAGCGCAAGAGAGAGAGTGACGACGACGACGACGAACCTCATCTGTCAACAAAATATCGATTTGCATTCTTGTGCAGGGGGAATCATTAGTGAAGAGAGTTTCATATACATCCCAGCAAGAAGTGACTACCTCAATTTGAGGGAAAAGTGTACTTTATACTTCTTTTTAAATCTCGCCAAGTCACAGAGTTGACTCCCTCTCCCCCCGTATTTCTATTTACTATATTATTTCTCTTAAGTTCTGGGGTGTTCGTTTTTGTTGAAAAGAGCTCTACTTCCCTCCCTCTTTCCACCATCCAACTTATCTACATATCATTATATTTTTCTTTTTTCAACCCCCCAGTCTACGACCCTTCCTCTTCTTCTTCATTCGATCCACTACTTCTCCTCCACCACCACCACCACCACCAGCAGCAGCAGTAGTAACAGCCACCACCTCCTCCACCACATTCTTCTTGTCGTTCGTATTGTTATTATTCACACTGCCGCCATTCTCCTCTTTCGTACTACTACTACTACTACTGCTGCTACTACTAATACTCCTACTCATACCACCACCATCCACCACCACCTCCTCTTTGTCTTTTTGTACATCCTTCCTCATTGTCATCATCTCCTCTTCCTCCTTCACCACCACCTCTTCTTCTTCTTCTTCTTCCTCCTTCTTACCCATCTCCCTCCTCCTTCTCTTCATCATCATCGTCGTTGGTATTGTAGTCGTCCAACCATTATACTCCACCTCCAAATCTTTAATCACATTTAAAATTTCATTACCTGGAATAAACCCCTCCTTCCTCCATAGTTCATTACCATTATAAAATAATACAAGGGTTGGTAAGGCCGAGATATGATTTTTGGCACCAACTTGAGGAAATTTATTGGTGTTGATGTGATAGAGTGGTATACCGGATGGTTTTGGTTTTGGTGTTTGTTGATGATGATGATGTTGTTGTTGTTGTGGGAGTTGGTTAGTTGTTATTGTTGTAGATGTTGATGTAATTTGTGGCGTTGTGGATGTTGTTGTTGTTGTTGTGGATGTTTGTTTGTCGTTGTTGGGTGGTGTATTATTTGCCGTTGTTGTTGTTGTTTTCACTGCGTCATCTTCGTTGGATGTTGGTAGTACCGCTGCTGTCGTCGCTGCTACTGATGCTGTTACTTCAGATGATGATGATGATGATGTACGAACAGATGATACCAAATCTTTCAATAACATTTGTTTATCATCATCATTCTCTGAAGACAACGACGACGACGATGATGATAATAAAGATGCATCTTCCACATTCTTCTCCACCAATTCTTCAATAGTATTATATCCATCCTCCTCTACACATACACTACTTGTTGCAATTACATCTTCCACAGAACAATCTTCCTCTTCCTCCTCAATATTATTTTCATTTGTCATGCTTTCCCCCCCCTCATCCCATTTCTTCTTCGTCCTCTCATCCTCCTCATTCCTATCATTGTCAATCGTTCCTATTGTTGTTGTTGTTGTTGTTGTCATTGTATCAACAACATCATCATCATCAGTAGCAGCATCATCAACCACCATGGAAGAAGAGGATAATAATGAGGATGGACCCAATAAATTCAATTCCTCACGTATCGAACTTAATTCCCCCTTCATTAATTTACATGGCCCACACCATGGGGCATAGAAATCAATTAGTAGTGGGGTGGAATGATGATGTGTTAGCATTTCTTCAAAGGTTTTGAATTTTAGTTGGAGTGAGGATGTGGATAATGTTCGTTGGTGTTGTTGGATGGTGGCGAGTGGCGGCATGATGATTGGTAATGGTACTTTGATAGTATTGGATAGTTGTTGTTGTCGGTGGTGATGTAGATGATGATAATTATGGAATGAGGAGGATGATACAAAGGCTGTTGCTGTTGCTGTTATACCACCCTTCTTCATCACACTGTTGTCGTTGCTGCTAGTAGAAGTGCTACCAAAAACAAGACGACGACGACGAAGAAAGTCAGTGCTTCCTTTTCGTATTCTTTGTGCTGCATTCTTCACCATCTCTTCATCATCATCACTGTTATTATTGTTATTACTATCGACACTCGCTGCCAGCACCACCCCTCGATGAGTCTTCCAATAATGAATATCATTATTATTCGTATTCTGATAATGGCTACTGTGACTGTTGTTATTGCTGTTATCAACAACTACAGTATTCAGATGCCACTTATTATTATTATTTGTTGTTGTTGCTGTTGCTGCAATGACAGTGTGATAACTATTGTCAAATTGGTACAATAGTGAAATAATTAGAGGAAAAGGATGACACCACCACATATTTACTTATTATTATTATATTTTGTAATAATAATAATATAATATAATCAGCCTACAAAAAGGCAGGGTGGAGATGATGTGTGCGTTTTGTGTGTGTGTGTGTATAGTGCCATCCAAAGAGAGGCAACATCATTACTATTTTACATGAACATTAGCATGGCCAAAAAAAAAAGTGTCATCTATCGATAAAAATATTATGGTGAGGAAGGAAGATCTCTTTGCGCGCCATCTGCTTTTTTTGGTGGGAAGTGACGTAGGTAGGTATTGTAGGTAATATTTGGTAGAACATATGCACTTAAAAAAGAGCTCTATGTACGCTTGCTTTTGAAGGTGCTTATTATTAGTGACGCGCACACGAATTGCTAATTTAGGCAAAAGGGAAGCAAGGTAAGTCTTATGTATTGCTCTTGGGAATCTGCAATTTTTGTCCGCCCGCGCTGCGCTGAAAACATAGAGATTTCCAAATTCTTTTAGTGTGTTCAACCTGCCAAAAAGAAGTAGAGTTTTGTAGAAGGCTCAAGTAGGAATTGATATACTTATGTATCGCTTGGGCCATCAATTTTTTCGCTTCCGACCTCTGCTCTAGCAGAACGCAGATAAGCTTCGCTCTTCACAACTACATATTCAGGACTTTATAATAATAATATCACAAAGGATTGAAAAAATAAATAATCTGCTGACACAAAACAACGACCATCAACATGTCCGATGATCTGATAGTAGACTTCCCTAAAAGACGCATCCGACATCGTGCGGTGCGATTTGCAGAAGTGGCACGCCGATACAGCGTCGAACGCCACGAAGATTATGACACAGAGAACACGGTTGCTCGTCATGAGCTATGGTATACCAAGGCAGAATACCGCGACATGAGACTTGCCGTCAAGGAAGATGTCATCGAAGTTCGAGCAAAGGCGGCGGATGGTTCTCCATTCAATTACTCGGGCAGCGATGATGCCAGCGTATGCTGTATTGGAATCGAGCACCTCCTCACACCGGCTTGTTTACTTGAGGTGAAACGCTGCAGAGCACGATGTGTCTATGCGGTGCTTGCGGTGCAGGCAAGGCCACCAGGTCAATCTACTTCTGATGTTGATATTGCACTTGCTTCGATAGGGCAGACAAGGAAGGTTGCACTGAGGGCGCGGACGCTTGGTAAGCTTCACCAAAATGCCATCTGAGGTCTCTTTTGCTGGTACAATCATCGCTATAAGCAGTGCTTATGTAGGCGGATATAAATTAGACATATTCTATCTTGTGCCGCTACTGGCGACCGTAATTTATTTGTTAGCAGGCAGAGGGCAATGCAAACACCTTAGTGCTTACATTGAATGTACTCTATTCTCATATCTTTAGAAAAATTAATTTATTTGTACACGTGACAGAGCCATTCATCGACAGTGCCAAATCAACACATTTTGTTACCTATCCAAGGCAACCCATGCTTTGGCAAGAGTGCGGGCTCTCGCAGACGAGCAGCTTGACAATTTTTGTGAGATTTGGCATAGTTCCTCGTCATTCTTTACTTCCTGTAGTCTGAGAACAGCCATCCTATGAAGCTGCATAAACCTTGCGCATTCTGAAAGAGATAACGATTGAGCAAAGAAGGTACATCGAGGATGAGAGGATGTGTTAGACGTACTTAGTCGAGAGTGCATAGATAAGACGATCTTGAACTTACTCTTTGCTTCGATGGGATTTACTGCCTTCTCCAGCCCAATCGCTTGACTAACATGAATCCCTCGTTCCTGGAGATCTGCAGCCGATGAAGACGAGAGTGTCCTTCTTAGGGCGCTTGCGTCTATATTCCTATCAAGCTTCATCTCATCTTCCTCGTTCCTTGAATACCACAGCTCCCGTTTGTCAGATATCATGGTCAATGTAGATCGAATAGGGTGCACTGTAAGTTGAGGATCGAAGCGGACGGTAGGACGACGACGACGACGGGCGGGGAAGTCGACGAGGAGCTGGCCATTGGCATTGGAGGCGCTTGGTAACGGGAAGTGGTGGGTGGAAAAAGATGACATGGATGGTGGGAATATGAAAGAGCAGATTTTGTGATCACGTAATTAATCATCGATGTGCGTGGTACCAAAGTTTTTCATGAGCAGATGCTAGCTACTTAGCTTAGTACTTGCAGAGATGCGAGGTATCAATAAGTATCATTTTTGTAATCTTCTCTAGTCGTGGAAGACTTGAAGTTGAGTGTGACACAGCTACTCCTTCCAGCCAAAACCCCGAGCTATTTTCATCGGTGTATTGTTCTAAACGGATCTTTCGTTCGTTCACGTATATTTTCTAGCTCCCAACTACTTGGTATGGTTAAAACTTAAAACAGCCATCTCTATCCTCCACCAATCGAATCCCCACATTGATCATTGTTAAAGCTTCTTTAGAAAATTACTTTCTATCTTTCTAGACAAGTAAGTGTTCCTTGCATCATACATCCAAACATCATGAACCATGTACCATTCAGAACCGCAGTGCGGTGGTCTACATACATCTAATCATAATGATGAACATCCAAAACAGGGGTTTGAGATTGTCATCTCTACGTAACTCCCCTCCTGTGGAAGAAATAATCAGTCGAAGTTAAGATTTTAACCAGCAATTGTGGACGTTTCAAATGGTGAATCGTGAGGTGCTCTGAGAGTAGATCAGGCTGGGAGCTGGGAGGGACAGGAATGTTGTACCACCATCACCTCTGCTCCACACAAATTGGATTTTAAAAAGGAAAGATGACTCATGCATGGTGCGGAGGGGCAAATTATATAAGAGCGAACTCGAAAAGTGGAGACAGAGTCCCCAGAACAGAGTATAAGTAGCTTTTATTTCATCCCACAAGATGGAGAGGCAAGCGAGATAAAGAGGCTTCATAATGCGACACACTTCACTGAAAAACATTAAAAGTCACGAGCGAGAGAGGCTTCGCAAATGTGACACTTCACTGGAACTTCAAAAATCTCTCTTCTCATAAGTATCATTATTATTTGCATACCGTTTTCTAGCAAGAAGAAAAGGAAGACCATGATGATATAAGGAACACTTTAATCTTAGATACATTTAGCCCTTCATTTTTAGCATTTGATTTTGATCCTTTGAAGTGTTTCTTCTGTTTTCCCCAATCGTCAGAAGGAAACAGTCAAACGAACCTCTATCTCTTTATTTTTCTTCTATCCATCTGCACCGTCTCCCCCTCCCCCCCCTTCCTCCCTACATGACCCCCCCATATCTATCAGAGAGAGATTATTTTTCTTACATATTACCCTGCCTCTTCTCCAAACTATCCTGTACCGCCTTCCTAACATCCAAGAAACGATCTTGACAATTCGCCAAACAACTCTGCTCCTTCGAATCTAATCTATCCCCCGACGTTCCCGCACATTTGTCAAAGCAAGATACCGTCATACTTTCAATCATGGAGGACATGATTTGTTGATTGGCTTGTTGTTGCGCTTGGGCCATGATGGCGGTTTTTTGGTCGGGGGTTAGATTTTGGAGGGCAGCTGGATCCATGATATTATTATTATTATTTTTTAAATGATATTATGATAAGAAAAAGGAGAAGATGATAAGAAGGTTCGATGGTGGTATTGTACTAGCTTGCTATACTTAGGAGATATTATTTGTTGTGCAGCGTAATATGACCTAAAACCGTTGTTACAAGGGGATGGAGAGAACCGAGATGGATATTTCATTTCCATGGTCACATTTGTTAATAATGTGTGGCGGAAAGATTGAGACACTCATCTCAAATATAGCGCGCCCTCAATGCTTGCCACATTCTCTTCGATTTTCTTTTTCCGGGTTTTCGAGGATCATCGTGTATCTTTTTTTGTGAAGGGTTGATGCATAAAACCGTAAGTAGTAGTATCGAAGTGGTGATAATATCCTAGAGGTGAGTAGCTGCTTCTGCTTTTGCATCAAACAGTGGTGCTGTCTCCTCTTGGCGATGATATCACTACGGCGACGACGACTGACAACGACTGCGTAGGAATGTCCTGCCGGCCGGCATCCCACAAAAATGCTGTGATGATCGGAAATGTCACGAAAACGACGAATAATAATATTCACGATATAGGGTCTCCCTCTGCCCTGATGGAGAGGTACTTATAATTCACGTCAAGTCGTTTGTCTACTTGGTTCATTTAATTTGTTTGTTTGGATCTCTCGATCTCTCTCTCTCGATGGAGGAACAAAAGATGAATTGCAGTCAGAGAGTTCGTGTCCCGAAACGAGAATACAAGGGATAGATATCTCTTGCCACACTATTTTACTATTATTGGCCATGATTTTCCTTTTATTTTGCTATATTGCTAACCCTCCCTTTTGATTACGTCGCCGATTTGGTGCCCTCTTTTTTTTTGCTTTTGTCATTTCAGTCAAGTTCTCCAGAGCGAGAGAGAGGGCGAGAGCAGTGCGCTATTCCATATATAGGCATTATTCAAGAATATACAACCAAACTTACCCCCCTCCTCACACAATCATAATACCTCCATCTCTTTCCAACTTAAAGTAAAAGAAGAAATCAGAAAAATGATGTTTCCACCCTCCACCTTCCCAACTATATCCCTTATACCCGCCAATTTCGGCACATCATCATCATCTCAACAACCTCCGCCAGCACCTCCGCCAGCAGAAGCAGCCACTGTCAACTCAGTCCTAACCGCAATACGCAACTCCACCTCCCCCAACGATGCCATCCGTCGTCCATCTGAAACTCTATTACAGCAATGGTCAGATAGTTATCTTCATAGGTATGCTTCCAATTATCTAACTTGCCTATTACGCATCATTGACTCTTCTTCTGTGCAGGAGGGATCATCCTCCTCCAGCAGCAGTGGTAGTAGTAGTAGTAGTAGTCACACTCTTTACAACAATAGTGGTGAAGGGATCACTACAGTAGGTGCTAATGTAGGAGTAGTCGACGAAGATTCCTCAAGATTAATGGCAGCAATTCTATTCAAGAATTGTATCCCCAAAGCATTCTCCATTCCACTTGATACCGACGAAGAAGAAGTAGACGCAGCGGCATCAACTTCTTCATCTGCATTACTAGTAGAGGATGCTACACACCATCGTCATTATGTTTCATGGAAAGAGCAATTGAAACAAGAACGAGATGTGATACGTCGTACTTTACCCCATTTATTATTTGAGAGTGGAGCGCATTCTACCAATGACAGCAGCAACATTAGCAACAATAGGTGTATCAATAATGCAACATTGATATTGCATTTACAATTAGCATTAGGGAATATTGCCCTATTTGATTTTCCAACTGGTTGGCCAACATTATTGGATGATTTGATGTCTGTTGTTAGGAATGGTATTGGTGGCGGTGGCGGAAGAAGAGTTTCTTCGTCTTTGGATGGGATTATTCGGATTAGAGCGATTAAATCATTACGTATGTGTTTGTCATCAATACGTCAGCGCAAGATTGTGATTCAAAAGGGAAGAGGTGGTGGTAGCACAAGAGGAGGAGGAAGACAACAACAACAACAACATCCCATGATGATGGATATGCGTCATTTAGAATCCATGATTGGCAAGGCTGTACATGAGCGCAAGGAGGTACATATGAAGGCATGCACGATATTTCATGCTTTGGCGGAGGGGATTGTACAACATGCTCAACTTGCCGTGACCGGCGGCAGCGGTAGCGGCGCAGCAGCTGTAGCATTAGGGCAGCACGATGATATTCACACTGCATGGCTAACGGAATGTATGTTAGCCACTCAATATATCAAATGCATGACGGAATTAATCCCCATGATGGAAATTGAACATGTCCATTCTGACCCACGTGTCCCAGCCGTACGAACATTATTGGACAATCTAACACAAATTTGTCAGGCGGTGAAACCCTATCCCTTTACTTCGATTCCACCACTCTTGGTTACAACAACGGGGATATCATCGTCCATTCAACAAGAAATGTCTATCCAAATGGATAAATTGTATCGTGCCACATTGATATGTTGCATGAATTCAATTCGATGCCAACCACAATTATTTGCTTCTCAAATCACGGCCATATTACCAAGTGTTGTGGAACCGATATTAACCTTGGATGAGGGGGTGTTGCAATCCATGCCAATGAAACGTTTGATGAATATGACATCGTTTATCCAAATTGTGCTTCAGTGTGCATTGTATGATGAGAAGAGGAAGGATCGATTGGGTGATAAGAATGCCGTGTTGTCGATGCTTATGGGACGCAATGGTGGGGGTGGCGATGGTGGAGGTGGTTCTTCGAATCCTAACAATGACCCGGCGGTGATTGCAGCTAGGGAGACGGTCACCGCACTCCTTGCCGAGGGTACAATCGAACGCCTCATTGAGTGTATCGTGGGAAAATTCCTCATGCTACATCCCGATGAAGTGGAAGAGTGGGAATCCGATCCGGAGGGCCGATACGAGACTGACTTGGCAGAGGAGGCAGTCCTCGATGCGGCAAGTCCAAGACATTGTGGTGGAGCATTGCTAATGACTCTTATGCATCTAGAAACGGACAGAGTTGCCAAGACACTATTGGATTTGACACAGCGAGTCTTTCAGCAGCTTCCCCAAGATGATGTCAATTCAATGCTAAGTCGAGAGGCATGTTATCGTGCACTTGAATTGTGTCATAATTCAATGGTTTCAAAAGGAAAACGAAGGCTAAATTTCTCAGACTGGTTCCAGGCAGAGTTGTTGCCCATCTTACGAACCGAGTTGTCTGAGAATAGTCCCGTGGCGATGAGAGCGATGCAGGCTCGAGCGGTGACTCTTACCCAAGCATATGCACGATCATTGAAAGGGGGGGAAGAATTTGATGCAGCATTTCAGTCCATTGCAAAGTTGATGGCTGCTGCTGATTTGGTGACGGCACTTTGTGCATCACGATGTATTGATCATTTGGCCATCCTATCAGTCCAGGAGAGAGAGGCTGGTGAGGACAGTCCCCAATTACTCGCCGTACGAAGTCATTCCGTGTTTGCATTGGGTAATGCATTCGCCTTGGCGAATCGAGCCGAGTCTGAGGAGTGCTTACGAGTGATTCTAATGTGTGTGAGTGCTTTGGTGGAAGCGAATGGAGTGTATTTGGAGCCTGTCCTACATGCCATTGCCGAGCAGCTACCACCTTTGTGGGAAAGAGCTGGGGATTCTGTCCCCATCCATAGCTGTCTCTTATCAGTCCTCAACCACCTAATCATGAAGATGGGATACTCAACAGTTGAGAATAGTCATGTTCAAGCAGTACTATTCCCCCTCCTTGATTACTGCACCGATATCAACGTCGTGAACCGTGCCGAAACACTCCTGGAAGATGGATTGCGACTGTGGTTGGTAACACTGTTGTCATCTAGAGTCGCCACCATGGGACCAAGGTTAACAAGCATGCTCCCTCGATTAGCGATGATTCTACGTTCTGGTCTGGAACCTCATTTGAGTTTGAAAGTGTTACAATTCAATGCCATCTTACTAGGGAAGCAGGTTGTAGAGCCGCTAGGAGATTTCTTGCGTGAACTGCTTGTAACGTTGACATCACGTGTTCATGTCAAACCAAAGGACGGCGGTGATGATGATGAGATGGAAGATGATGTTGCTAACAACAGCGGGAGCGGCTCCAAAGACAACAAAGATGTTGGGACAATGCGAGATGCCATTGCTGCACTAGGCTTCGCTGAAGTATTGATGCAACTATTCCCAGATGTTGGCTACTCCATATCATCTCCAGCCATTGGTAAGGTGATTTCCTACATCAGTAGTGGCAACGACAGTGGACACCGTCCCTCAGTAACGATACCTCTTTTGGAAGCTGCATTATCAGCCTTTGGGCGGATGGTATGGATCAATCCCAATTCCTTTGATGAGATCTTCACACAACAGCAACAACAACAACAAGAAGAAGATGTCAAGATTGCTGCATTCGTAAAGACATGGTTGGGAGTAGTCACATCCGTCTCATTGGCTACCATGATTAGCAAGAAGGCTCAAACAATCAGATTTATTGATCAAAAGGGCGCGGCACTTTCATTATGTTCCGCATCCTGTCGTAGTTCAACAGTAGCTCGTGTGGCAGGTGCAGATATAGTCGAATTTACTCGACGATTACTCGAGGTAGAAGAACGGGGTAACATCACCATGGAACTATTAGTTGAGGCAGCATGCGGTGCGACACGTCAAGTGGTTGGTGATGGTCCACTTGGGGATGCAGCAAATATGACAGCTGAAATTCTCAAGTCGGATCCATTACTGAGTGTGAGTTTGAAGGAGGCATTGGATAATGCTGAAAAGGCCGTGGTGGCAGTGAACTCTGAGTGTAAGCTTGAAGATGCATAATGCCTGAATAGGGCATTGGGGGGGCAAAGGAGTGGTAATTCACAGCAATCCTCCATCTATGTAAGATTCGTTTTTATATTTCATCTCTCTCTCAGTTCAGTTTTGAAGTTTGATCTATGGTAACATAAGTACTATCGCGATGTCGTGCATCTACTTGGGCCGTTTCATCCGATACCTATCTTGATTACTCGTATGAGGTAACCCTGGACACGGCACACCATCATCATCTCGATCCAATTTGGCCACATCACCATAATATGGATAATACCGCTCATAATAACCCAGTGCATCTTCGTACGTTGCAAAATCAGAACATCCTCTAACATCGCCTGGGTTGGATGGTGGGATAGTAGAAGAAGATGTTTGTTGTTTGTCACTATTATTTGAGACTATTACGGATGTACCTCCATCATCTCCATATTTGATTTCGGTGGTATATTCAATAGGTTCAAACTCGGCAATAAAGTCGGATGTAGTTATTGCATCTTCACTACCATCACCACTGTTGTTGTTATCATTATTGTTGTCGTTGTCATTATTAGTACACAGTTTGAAAATGCCTAATCCCTCACTTCTAGCAGTCTCTTCAAGTGTTGTCATGTCTTTCATCATGCCTTCATAGTCAAAGTCGTTCAATAACGTTGACATGGATGAGTCGCTTGAACTTTCTGATGCTGCTGATGTAATACTGCCGCCCTTTCGTACAAATCCAAACCCAGTCCTGAGCAATTCTCGATTTATATTCAAATCATCTTGACTTCGTATGATCCACACTCTTGGCCTTGCTGCTGCATTGCTAGTATCACTGCCAGAAGCAGCAGGCATCAAATTGACCACTTTCACTAGAGTATCACGTCTCAACAATTGCTTCAATTTATACGCAGGGGCATACGCACAACACTCTGGTAAAATGTATGTCGAGCCTGCTCCCCGAACTACGTCGAGAGACACTATGCCTGACTTTTCAAGTGAGATTGTGGAGGAGTCGATGATTCGTTTCACTTTGTCGACGGTGGTGCGTTTTTTGATTTGTAGGAGTTGTTGTGTCCAGTCGTCGTCGCTGCTGCCGCCGCTGTTGATTGCTGTGGAGATGTAGATTGACGAAGAGGGCGGCTGCTGTATTGTCATGGCTTGATTCGTATTATCGAGGAGGCAGGCATGAGCGATCGAAGAAGTGGTGGCGGATGGCTGCCATCTTGTGATGTTGCCGCCGCTTGTTGATGGTGAAGGTGGTACCACGAGTGAAGACGACGCCGCCACCGATGCTGCAGACAATGGTTGTGGCGGTAATGATGTGAGCAGGATGGCCTCATGGATGCTGCTGCTGAGAATCATCTTGAGGAAATGGTTGGTGCAGCTTGGATTGCTAATAAGTGGTGAAATAATGAAAAAGAGTGACGAATGACGCGGTGATAGATTTTCGCGCGCTCATGGTATTTCCTCTCTCTAGCTAGATCGAAGATACTGCCAAAACCGCGGGCTACCTGAAAGCTGAAGCTGAAGGACATGATGTGCCAGCATGTGCCAGCCCGGCCAAGTTGCTATTCCCTCCACCAGCCAGCGGATAGAGGAAAGGCATTGGATTGCTAACTGGGGCAGGGAAGTTTGCCAGTCTACTGTCGTCTCTTTCATTCTGCGAGCAAATGATGCGAAAAGAATGCCAAGACAAAATTGGATGAAATCATCCACAAAATGGAGAGTCTTCAGAAACTATCAACTCAAGTAGTAATGATCTAAATACTTGCACTAGCTCATGGTATTCTATTTTTGTTACAGGCAGCATACAGCCTTGTGGCGGCCTATTTTGCGCCAATTAATCAAACATGTTGGAAGCAGAAGTGTCAATGTCAATCGAAGTATGTAGATGTAGGCTGGAGCTGGAGGTGGACATGTGGGCTATAAACTATATACACTTTCACTCAATCAAAAGTAAGGAAGCTAAATAACACATAAGCTTTCACGTCAACTTCTCAACTAGTCACCATGGTTCAATATCATAAACAACTTTCGAAAAAGTGGCGAAACTGATATCCTACCTCTTCATCTTCAAGAGTGGAGTTAAGTAAGTAGATTGCAGGAAGAGATAGTTGGAAATAGTTGCTACACAGACGTGGATAAGCAGTTGAAAAGTGGTGCATGTGCATGATCCTTGTTTAAAGGTCTATCTATCATTCAGTCTACGTTGCAGTTCCAATCCCAATCCACTGCCATCTCAATTCAAGAAACTTAACAAGTTTCCAAAGATGGGGTTAACACTCGCAGACTTATTCCCCAAAGGCCTCATCTTGTCCGATTCCAAAAAGTCAGCTATATACCTAGCAGTCAATTCTGGCTGTTCCAGATGCGGAACGTGTCCGCATTCTTCTACCCATTGCAACTCTGCGTTTGGCATGGTATCGATAAACTTTTGTGAAAATTCTTTACCCTCCAAAATACCATCTTGTCGCCCCCATAGTACCAATGAGGGCACATCAATTTTGGCCACCTTCTCCTTGGGACGGAATCCCCCACTTTGCATAAATGACAACATCCCGTCCTCCCACCCCTCACGCAGACAGTGAAGTCTGCCCACTTTTAATGCATCCTCTGTAGCGTACGTTTCAGGATTGTAATAGGACATTTGATTCGCTGAATTGCGCAATGGTACCGATTGCAATACTTTGATACCCGCTCTGGCAAGTGGCGCTGGAAGAAAACTCATGGGACCGATACCATCCACAAAGCCTTGTGCATCAATTAATACTGTTCCTCGAACAAATCCCTCACTCCTGTTGTTGTTGTTGTTGTTATCTGCTTCATCATCACTAGCTACCTCCTTGTACAAATTCTTGGCAGCAAATTCAATCACCGCAGCACCACCCAAACTAGCCCCACCCACAACCAACTCACCGTTCCCACCCACAGTCTCCCAAAATCCCTGCAACGCTTCCACCTTTGCTGCAGCCGAAAAGGACTTGACATTCTCCAACTGTGTGTACCCCCAACCCAGCAAGTCCACGGCATACACATCAATCCCCATCGATGCTAATTGAGGACCTAACCGACGATACTCAAGTGCCGATGAATCAAAGCCATGAACCAACAATAACGGTAACAGTGACTTCTTCTTTGCATTGCTATTCTTCTTCTTTTGTGCCTCAAAGTGAATAAAAGAAATGCCCACAAATCCCGTCTCACTCACATCTTTGCCGACAGGGACCATCACACGTTTCATCTTTTCTGCCGCGGAGGTACATAATTCTTCGGAGATTTGTCCTTCGGTAAATGTGTTGGGTGGGGTGAAGGTTAAGTCTTCTTGGTAGGTGGGGGTGATTGCAGAGAGAATGTGGACAAGAGCAGTTGTTGAGGGAGGAGACTTCTTCGGTGGTGCAAAAGAAAGAGCAGTTTGCGGAAGTGAAGCGGCAAGAAGAATGGCTGCTAGTATTGCTGCCATGCTGCAGGGAGGATTGTTGCAGCTCTTCATCGTGGGGGGGGACTTCATGTTGGTTAGTCTTGCCTTCTAGCAAGTTACTTACTACTTATCATGACAATCCGTCGAGCCACCATGGGTGTGCGTGGTGATGACGTTTTTTACTTGCGTGGAAGGATGTTATGGCGCCAACAGAGTTCGACAAGGACGGATAATATGTACCATACATACTTTGTAGCCGGGGATAAAACAGCTTCAAACTTTACGAAGACTCGGAAGGACTTTTACTTGACGACATTTCAACATTATCGGTTTTTTTTAGCTGTCTCTCAAAACTACGACTAATTCGACGATTAAAAACAGCAGTATGTAGGGACTTGTGCACGATGATTATGCTGTATTGCACAGAAGTATGGTATCATCACTTCTGCTATTATTCTCGACACTATATCAAATCATCATCCAACAACAACATCATCACTGCACTGCTCTATCATGTCGTCGTCTTCATCCAATTCTTCATCAAGCGGCCAGCTCCTCGTCGACTTCCCCACCCGTCGTCGTCATCCTACAGCTACAGTCAGCTTCGCCCCTCAAGTTACAGTGCACCCTATTCGATCTACATTGACCATGATATCTGACAAACAAGAGCTGTGGTATTCAAAAAGCGATGTGAACGGCATGAAGTTTGAGAGGAATTCGGACGCAAGCGCCCTAAGAAGGACACTCTTGTCTCCATCGGCTGCAGATCTCCAGGAACGAGGGATTCATGTTAGTCATGCGATTGGGCTGGAGATGGCAGTAAATCCCATCGAAGCAAAGAGTAAGTTGAAGATATTCTTATCTATGCACTCTTGTCGAAGTACAAGTACGTCTAACACATCCTCTCATCCTCGTCCTACCTTCTTTGCTCAAACATTATCTCTTTCAGAATGCACAATGACTATGCAGCTTCATAGGATGGCTGTTCTCAGACTACAGGGAGTAAAGGATGAGGAGGAACTATGCCAAATCTCACAAAAATTGTCAAGCTGCTCTTCTGCGAGAGCCCGCGCTCTTGCCAAAGCATGGGTTGCCTTGGATAGGTAACAAAATGTGTTGATATAGCACTCTCTATACAAATGGCTCTGTCACGTGTATACAAATAAATTAATTTTTCTAATAGATAATCTAACTGTTCCTGTTGCAACATTTAAAGTGAAAGTTGCGGTTTGTAAAGTAGTAGAAGAAGTAGTGATGGTGCTACCAACTTTAGCAAATGAACTTCCGCTGTTATAAGATACCCATAACTCCCAAGTACTAGCAGCATCTGTTCCATATAATGCATGTTTAATGGTAACTGTTGAAGCCCCACCGGAAATATCAAAATTCATATTAAGTCTACCGGTATTACGAATACGGGCCGATTGAGTACCTGTTTTTCTATCTGAAGTTGTATTGCCGATTAATGCTTCATCAAAACTCCAAGAACCAGAAGCCAATGTTACGTTTGCAATAGCATAGGCCGTTTTGGAGCCAGTTTCGAAAGTTTCTTGTAACGCTACAACGGGAGGATTAGGAGCAATATCATTTTCAACACCGATTGGAAATTCGGGTTGTTTTACCAAATCTGTTTGCTTACTACATGAGGCAAGTACGGTCATGAT
>JALLBJ010000657.1:0-15147 GCA_036940105.1 Skeletonema potamos | reverse complement strand
AGATTCGGGGGTGTTTTTCTACGTGGATTTTGTACCAGAGTTCTACATACGGGGCGAGTGAGCGGAAGGACACCCGCTTATGAGTTGGCATGTTCATGGAGATTGAGTACCGCTTTTCCCACAAATGAAAATTCAAGGGGTTCAAAAAAGCCAACCCGACACCCGACCCTCTCACGACTACAATACACACCTACCACCACCTCCTCCACCCTCTACCTCTTTGCTTGCACAACAACAATGAAGGTAATCGTCGCTTCATTTGTCGGCCTGGTCGCCGCTAGTGCCAACGCTGCCCCTCAGCGCAAGGGGACGACGACGACACGTCGAATGCAGGGGGTAAATGACAGTCCTTCGTATTTTCCAACAGCGTTGCCCACTTCTTATATGCCAACGGCCGTTCCAACATACACTCCTACTCCTGCCAATACTACGGAAGAAGGGAGTAACACAGTTGCCACTACTACCGTGGCGGCTTTTGCTAATACTACCGAGGCCCCTACTCCTACTGTGGATATATTCGCTTTCCTAGAAAATATTACGACCACGGAAGCAACAGAACCTGCCAAAACCACCACGGAAGCAACAGAACCTGCTGATACAACAACAACACCAGCAACAGAACCTGTCGTTGCAGGTGCAACTTCAGCTGATTTGTATAATGCTGGAGTCGTTTCAAGCAGTGTTATATGCTTGGGGAGTGTTGCCTCCCTTGGACTTGCCATGTGGGCAAATCTGAATTAGGAAAATAAATGCGTTTAGTATTTAGGCAAATTGAACGATTTAAGACTCGATGGAGGAAGATTTTAAGTATCGATGGAGAAAGATTTTAAGTAGAGTACAAGAACAGTTGTTTTCATCCACCACAAACGTAAATGAGTCTCGTTAGTTTTAGGTAGTCATATTAAATTTTAATGAAAGATGTCGTAGAAAGATGCAAGTGTATAGCAGTAGTGAGTAGTGGTAGTTGTTTCCAATATTTTTACCATAATTTGCCCTGCCAGAATTTGTTCCTCCTTAGCATACCTTTCAAAATACCATCACCTTTCTCTGCCATTTCAGACACCTCTCTCACTCGTCCATGAGCACTATTAATCGTCTCTCGTTGCCGACTCAAATCCTCTGTGATTCCCATAGCCACACCCTCTATCTCGGCAATGGCACTGCGTGCATTAATAAGTGTTTCATTTTGAGATCGTACCGTGCTTCGTGCATCGACTAGTGAGGAGTTTTCATTGTTATTGTCGTTAATGTTGTTGTCATTGTCAACTCCAAGCAGTGTCGCTAATTCGTATTCGGTTCGTAAATTTGCTAGTTGTGCTTTGTATTCTTTTGCCTGAAAGAGAGGTTAGAATAATTGCAGTCAATATGCGTGTTGATCAAAGTAAATAATACGGACGATGCACATCTCAATCTTACCTTTGCCAACAAATCACGCTTAACAACAGCATCAACTATCCCTCTCGCCTCCAAACCCATCTGTTTCACCAAATCCTCTCCTTGTTTCAATAAGTCATCTAGTTTCGCCGACCCCTCTACCTCATTATTGACGTTTTTAGATTGAATTATGGATTTAATTTGCTCCGTTGTGGCAAGGAATTCAGATTTGTATTCGTCGAATGATGACGATGATGGTGTAGACATGATTTCTATTTGAAATACTTGCGTATTATTACTTCGGTCGTCCACACGTCGAGTCCCCTTGCTTCACTGCTCCTCTCTCTTTACTCTCCTTTTACATCACATATCACATCATCATCGATGGCGGCAGATGCTGGCATGTTGCAAGAAAGGTTGCTTGGTCTTGTAAAGATTGGGGTCGGCGGGATGTTCTCTTCTTTACCCCACCCATATTTTCAGCTTTACCTTGTGTTAGGATTCTCGTATTTCCTAATTTCAGATCCAACATGAAGCTCATCGAAAAAATGCTCTTTTATTTTTATCACTACATCAAATATAATAAATAGTACTATCATCTATCATCACCAAACCAACCATCAGTTTACACTCTCATCCAGAGCAAAGACGCAACAACGCCAATATCATTATTAATCTCGTTTCGTTCTTCTTTTATAAATCAATCACCCTACAAAAAAATGTCGCGCGATAGCAACTACGATCACCACATCTCCATCTTCTCCCCCCAAGGCCGACTCTATCAAATGGAATACGCCTTCAAGGCTGCCTCCTCCGCCTCTGGTCTTACCGGCATTGCTCTCCGCGGTGCCGATTCTGCCGTAGTCGTTACTCAACGCAAGGTGCCCGATCGTCTCATTGTGCCGGAATCCGTCAGTCACGTGTTTAACATTACTCCGAAAATTGGCGTACTCGCCACCGGGATGATTGCCGATTGTCATTCGGCCGTGCAACGTATGAGATACGAGGCGGCCGACTTTGAATTTAAATACGGATATGCCATCCCCCCCGCCGTATTGGCCAAGCGTATGGCGGACTTGGCGCAGGTGAACACTCAGAGTGCGAGTATGCGTCCGTTGGCGTGTGTGTTGTTAATTGTGGGGATTGATGAGGAGAAGGGACCACAGGTTCTCAAGGTTGATCCGGCGGGACACTATTTGCCATTCAAGGGCACGGCATCCGGGGCGAAGGAGCAGGAGGCTACCAACTTTTTGGAAAAGAGGGTGGAAAGTATTGACAATTATTCAGTGGATGAAACGATTAGGACGGCGATTGTTTGTTTGGGAAGTGTCTTGGGGAGTGATTTTAGGGGGAATGAAATTGAGGTGGCATGCGTTCAGGGGAAGGAGGGGAGGTTTAGATGTCTGACGGAGGAGGAGATTGAGGATCATTTGAATGCTATTGCGGATGATGCTGATGCGTAGACAAAAAAACACACACAGATCAGTGAGGTGTTTGATTGCTTTGGTAGAGGAAAAACAAACAAACGAAAAATGCATACAATCATTAATTTCGATAGAGGACAAGATGATGATAATGATGAATGAAATATTCTGCTTTTACAGATCAAAAGGTTGAAGTGCGATGCAATTTTAATCAATCATCCCTCATTATATTATTCTTCCAAGCCGTCGGATCGCCCTCGCATCTTCTGATATGACACTAACTCTACGCACTCGCACTTTGGCAACATGTCTCCACCTGATTTCCTCCCCCCCCCCCTCCATCATCAATCGAGCAAATGAACTTTCGTGTGAAATGCCTCTGATAAATTAGCACCGGCAGACGTACCCACAGCACTCTCCCATTCACATCCTCAAGTCGAACAAGTTCTAAACCAAGTCGTTTTACAATACCAAAGAAATTATAGAGTGGCGAACAAGATCTCAATGGACAGGCGACAATTGCAATTGGAGGTTGTGATCTCCATCAATTTCATCATTCTCGATGGTAAATGAGATGCCAAAGAGTTCGGACAAAAACAATCCATCCATTGCAGCATAAAGAACATCCGCTGCTACGAATGGATCATATCTATCATTATTCATCTCTCTCTCCAGTCAAATTGTAAAGTTGATTGTAGTTGTATCATCGGAGTTTATGTGTGATTTACCTCTCATTGATTTTCTTACTAGGATTGGCCAAAGTTCTGCGACAGAATCTCGGATAAGGTGACATGTCTTTGCTCCAAGTTTTGCACAGGTCAAAGCAACCACGCCTGTATCAATATACGAGTGTTGCTGTTTATGATATCTACGACTACATCATCATCGTTTGCCCTGTTGATGATGCCTCCAATATAAATACTTTGCAAGATAGGATCCCGATGGCCACCGGACGACCGATCCCCACGTTAGACCCAGACCAAATGATGCAGTATTTGCAGATACAGTTACAGATAAGCTCCTTGCTCTTGCCCTTGCTGCGAATGGATGAAGCTGAAGCTGAACCACATCGTATGCTGCTGATATTGTCGTTCTTCTGCGGTGTTGAAACCCAACCAAACACTGGTAAAACAAGCATGGTTCGTGGCTCATTGTAAATCGCTGTCCAAATAAAGTGCCAAAGTTAACAATGTTTTCTGTTTTCCTTCCCGTTTTATCGGTTTATTTATGGATCCGCGAACTCTTTAGCTTGATTGTGAGTCAGCATTCAGCACGATGCTTCTCCGGGAGCATCACCATGTTGCCACTAATTTTTCTTCCACTACGGCGGCCTCTTCCATAACGCATCATTAACAGTACTAGTAGCAGAAGCATCACCAGGATGACGTCGATTATCTTTTGGCTCCAAGCTCTCTTATTATTTCTCATTCATCACGGTACCGCTGATGCTGACGACAACTATGTCCCCAAGAACGTTTACGGCGAGGATCTTCAACCGTGCTCATCAAACGGTAGTGCACTCACGGGCTATACACGAAGTGGTAGCTGCGTCGATCTACAGGATGACGTTGGTTCGCACCACATCTGCATTAATCTTGCATCAATCGCATCTAGCGGAAGAAACTTTTGTGAAGTAACAGGCCAGAGTGATTGGTGCTCCACCAGCATGCCTTGTCATGAAAATAAATACCAATCTTGTCAAGTTGAGAACTGGTGTGTATGTCAGTGGGCCTTTGCTTCGTACATCCAAAAGGCAGGTGGATGCGATGCTATCCAAAACATTCAGTGTGATGCGATTAATATGCAGGCTGTAAGTGCATATGCTAGTTCGACGCAAGACGCTCACAAACAAGCACTTCAGTGTATCTACGATCGTTGTATGCAAAGTTAGATTGTATTAAGATATTATTGGTTTATTCTCTGTAAATCTCTAAGATTAACCAAAGTAGTTATGTACAGAACAACCAATAACTTCAATTTACGAGAGCAATCCAGCCACCTCATCATCTGTACAACCATCCAAATGTATTCTCTGTTGTTCCACCCTTTCAAAACTATCGGTAGCTCTTCCCAATTGCTTTGCAAAAATCAGCAGCCAAATCGGAAGACAGATGATTCCAACTAAAACTTCCGTTGCCATGGCAATCTTACCAAACAATGGCCAATTAACAAAACGTAGCACAGTTGCCACAAAATCAATCAGTGACAACAGGCCGACAAAGAGACCGTAGTAGGTGAAGCATTTTGTAAATGTTGGTTTCACTTCAACTTTTGTGGATGTAGACACAGCAGCAAAGGCTGCCGAAGGCGGTTGCTGCGTGGTGGGTCCCTGCGAATCATCATCTAAACTCTCTTCGGTCTCCTCCATTGTTGCAGCAACATTGTCATTCTCTGGACTATTATTCACAGAAGCAACACCGGTGTCAACGCTCAAAGAAGAAGATCTTTGAACGTGCTTGAACTTTGGCTCCATTCCTACACTATACCAAATAATAACAACTATACCAAATATCGCCAACGCTTCAAATGAATCTATCCATAGGAGCATCCCGCGTGTGACAATGTGGATCATTTCCAGGACTCGCCATCCATCCCCACTACTTTCTCCCTCACTACCCCAGTCGCTTAGATTGAAGTCTTTCGCTAGCCACAATTGTGCGTTATTCATCCCAACCGCGATGAGACGCGTTAGTAATTCGATTATACCCCCTACAACGCCGAGCTGTGCTCATTATTACAAGACGAATGAGAACTCATTTACTGTAAATACATCAACAAAAAATGAGCCAATATTATCCAAAGAAAAACAACTTACCGAAGCCATGAGCACATGAGGACCAACAAGCCTCCTCCCACCCTTACTCAAAATCCATGCACACTGCACAATGGGTGCCATGAGGAAGAACCATGCTAGTGTTCCAAACAATGCCGCAGACATGATTATCACACGAGTGTTTTCTTGTTGTATCCATCGACTTTGGATGTAGATGGGATCAAGATCTTTCCAGTGCTGTTTCATTGGACGGGGTATTGTGTGGGCAACGACGACGACAACAACAACAACAACAACAACAACAACAACAACAAAAGAGATGAGTTTCGATGGGAGTTATGGTAGGCAGTTGAGACAATATTATATGATAGCGAAGCCAACCAAATCTACACACTCAAAAATACTACTCAACTGTAAAATAGAAATTCATCGGATGAAACTGAGCATGCGTCTGTGCCTGATTGTAATTGTTATTATCATCATAGATATTATTGTAGACGGCGGAATCATTTGCATTGGCAATACTAGTTTCAACTGACGAAGCATTATTTTGCTTCACGAGCAGCGCGCCGTGGATGACATAGAGAATGTTTGATGTGGTGAAGCAGATTGCTGCAGCTATGCATTTGAAGTCCCACATGATGGATGGTGCGGTTGGAGGAGGATAATAATGAGTGGGAGGGTTGCTTGTGATAAGAGCTCGCTTGTCGAGGCTTCGCAGGATTTTGCGGGCCTCCTCACGCTCACCGCCACAAAGAAAGTGACATACCATTTACCTCGCTCATGATCGATCACAGGCAACACTTCATTACGACAGCTAGAGCGAGAGCAGCTGCCTCATTCATTTGAATAATACGATATTATTTATTTTACCATCAAGTATTCATCATGGTGGCAGACGAGCAACAGCTGGCATCACTCGTATTGCTACTCAGATTACCAGCTGTCTTTCCACAAAATAAAAATAATGAACACGACGATGGCACATTATCATCCAAAGTGTCATCTTCAGTCGATTATTCCACACCTCAGCCGCCGTCAGTGTTACAGAAGGCATTAGGAGATAATGATTGCAATTTATTACTCTTTATTGGCAGGCTGATTCATTCCTACAATAACGCTGCTGTCACGTCTAATGATGATGCATCACATCATCATGCCCTCCTTCGCCTCGCCATCCACGTACTCTTTCTACGATATGCAGAGGAGACTGGGAGCAGTTACAACACCCCCTCCTACAGAAGCAGCAATAATTATAATAGTCGAGTATTGGAATGTGAACAATATCTATTACGCACATTACTTCCCGCAACATTACGTGCACGTGCCTCTCTTGAGATTGAACAGGTGGATGTTGAAATGGTCTGGATTATGAGAGGCATACTGCTGCTACTACTAAGATATTCTCAACAACAAGCTGTAGTAAAAATGGATAGCAAGCCGAAGAAGGAGGCATCTCTAGATCATCAGTTATTGTGGATGGATTTCATTGATGCATTGATGAATCGTCGTTTGTGTAAAGGGGACGGGGGTTCGCTGTCGCCAATGCAGAATGTTACAGCTGCTGCTGCTGATGATGATGATAAATTGATGGTTCAAACTATTCATTCAATTCTTGACGGAGGGGTCAAATCAATTCGTTCAGGTGATGAGTCAAATAATAATGATGTGATCAACTCAAGCGATAAAAATGACAGCGATTGGAGTTTGGAATTCAGTAAAGCGCTTGTTGACAGTATGCAATCATTTCTACAGCATACTTGTGCTGGTGGGGACAGCCTTCGATTGAAATTGAGCACTATGTTTGGGATGATTCGTTTGTCGCAACAAAGCGACGCTTTATCGGTGCATGTGTATTTGCTGCTGCTTCAATATCTACGTCTACGCATACAGTCTTCAAACAATTCAGTGTCATCATTCAACAACTGCTTCGTGGTGCAAGAAGATGGTGTAGACGGTAACAAAAGTGAAGACGTTGTAAAAGCATCAATTCGATCATTCATATTTTACGGAATGGTAGTTCTTGGAAACACGGTTGCATCATCTTATCAACAAGAGTCGATCGCTCAAGAAGTGGCGCCGTCAACAATCAGTCAGATGTCTCTGAAAGGATTGCGTGCGGAAATATATACACTGGCAACAGATATATGGCGCTCTTTTGGTCTTGATTGGTTATTCTACGATTCTACTAAACACTCATCTTCTAAATTGAGCACGGATTTCTGGTGGTTCCGTTCACAGAACACTGAAAGTCAGCTTGGTTCGACTTGGCCGTTCTGCACTTTAGCTCAGCTTGCCGCTGGAGATTTACGACTGAATCTAGGGCGGTGGATAACACTAGTTGAAGACGACGATGCATCTTTTGAGGACAATCAATATGTTAGCTCTGAAATCGAATCATGTGCGACTGTCATCTTGGAGACTGTCCAATTCATGACGAGTTTGGCAGATAATATCGATGGAGATGTTGCGTCTGGCGTGTGGGTACCAGAGGCTCTTTTGCATATTCGTAAATCGTTGGAAGATGCTTTGAATTCTTCTGTTCAATACCTCAATTCATTCAGCTGTGATCAGGATGAGAATCGTATTGAGTTGACTGATCAGAGAACCAAAGTGGGAAGGATCTGCTGTGTGCTTGTTGGCACTATCGCCTCTGAGTTAGAGGTTGAAGATTTACTCATCAGTCCCAGCATTGATGAACGAAATATGCAGTTGACAAAAGAAGCAGAAACGTCATGTTTTGCGTCTGCTCTTGCTGCCGGTATGTTATTGTGTCACTCTGTGGGTGAAAAGAATGTCATGAAGAGAGAGCGATTGGAAACATGTGAGCCATTATGCTGTTTGCTACCATGTATCATGTCCGTGGTAGCGTGCTCATCTTTAAATGAAACGGTTCAAAACACAATATCATCATTGTGTGAGGATGGTCGTCTTGTTCACGTGATGTCTCAGTTTCTTCTTCGAGCCGGGGAACGCTGGAATCGTTTGGAGAGATTGTCCCAAATTGACGAAGCGTTTGCAATTCTATCAATCACTGAATTGTGCTTACTTATCGTTGACGGACTGGTTACATCATTGGCATCGAAATCGGGATATCAACAGTTGGTATCTCCATTGAAGTTATGGAAGGAAGCCTTGTTATTGGAAGTGGAAGATGCGCTGAAAGAACAAGTTGAGATGACTTGTCAGCATGTCGATAATTGTCTGACGATTCTCCAGACGCATCAATGATTCTGTTGCTGCTTATAATTACTTTTCATTTGCAATAATTTAACAAAAAGAGAATTGTTGTCCAATTTAATAACCAGCCGCCTGCAGTAGCGTATCTTAACCACTGTTGTGGGATCTTGGACCAAGCGAAGCAGCAATACATAGTTGCTTATTAATTCTGCCATGGTTTTTGACACGCTTACTTTATGACAGCACGATTGGCCACCAGCTCTCTTACCGGATTACTTGCCCACCCCCTGTAGAATCGTATGGAATTCCTACCTTGAGAGTGCACCTCCCAGCTCATCACGTCGCCTCAAATTGAAGGTAAGGACCATGCCGGCCTTTTGGTGCTACGGTAGCGGAAATGGAAATGGCTTCGGCCAAGGCTATGCAGATGATTGAGCAGTAAACACACTGTGAACACTATCTGCGTTGGATTCCTGCCTATTAGGCGTCTAGAGCTGATGATCTCGGGCAGTTTCCACTTACACACATTATCGCCTCAAGCACATCTCCTCATCGTCAACTAACATCTCCTCTTTTCCTCTCTATACCAATTGTAAAATTATTCTCAGCAACAATAAAATATTCAAAATGGTTGTCTCATCCCTCGAAGGTCTCTCCGACGCTCAAAAGCAAGAGCTTGTCGCATCACTTTCCGCCATCGTGGTTGGAACCGCCGGTGCTGAAGTTACCGCCGACTCCTTGTCGGCGGTTGCTACTGCTAGTGGAAATAGCCTAAGCGGAGCTTGGGCCAGTGTCTTTGCCGCTGCTGTGTCAAAGGTGCGTCATTCGTAATTTGTGGTTCGATAGGGATGAATTGAATTGTAATTTTGCATGTTCATATATTTTACTAATCGATATCGACAACACTCCATCAAATCAAATTAGGCCGAGTCAATTGATAAATATTGCTTAGCACCAGGTGGTGGTGGAGGCGGAGGAGGAGGAGGTGGTGGTGGAGAAGCCGCTGCTGAGGTGGCCGCTGCTCCTGTTGAGGAAGAAGTTGAGGAGGCTCCCCCTGCTGTTGACATGTTCGGCGGTAAGTACATCAATTATTATCTGTAATCGAATGTTTCTATTTTCGTTGCATCGTCAACTAATAACATTCATTTTTCATCTATATTGTTACTTCAGGCGGAGGAGACGGCGGAGACTATTAAACAATATGAGTCAAAAATAAAGGAATATGTAAATGCTTATAATTTAGTATCAATGCGACACCTACCTGAAATCTAATTTCAAATAGCATAGTACCATCGAAGCCCAAATAAGTACACCCTACAATGAATAAAAAAAGAAGGGGACGGCAGACACGAAAAGAAGCATACCCCCTTTTTTATCACGCCTGACTGTATGGATTCTTCTTTATTGCGTTTGGATTACCATCCACACCGTCACTCTTCCTCTTCAAGGAAGAAGATTGCTGTTCCATCATCAACAACGCCTGGCTCATTCCACCACCACGGTCGAACATGGAAGGTGCAATGTTGGCGGTGGTAACGTCGCTACTGCTACCGTAAAATGCCTTCATGACTTCGTCTCCACCAAGTGAGTTGTTGTTTACCACGCCACGAGATGTACCCGGTCGTTTTGGAAGGTTCAACCCTCCATTCTTGGGTGGTGGTACTAGCGCTGTAGTTGTTTGAGGATTTGCATTCTCATTTACCTTTGTAGTAGTTGATGCTGTAGCTGTTGCAGGACGTGATGGTGCAATTAAATTGCCTGGAGTTCTAGTAGAATTCGTTCCGTGGTGAGGCGTAACGTAAGCAGGCTTGGATGCGTTGTTGTTCGTTTTTGGTTGATTGGATGCGATTGGCTGGATTATTCGAGGTGTTTGTTGCTGTGATTGTGCCACACAGCCTCCGATGTAAAGCGGAGGTGGTGGCTTTGTATCATTGTTATGAGGCTGTTGTTGCACTGTTCCCCCTTTAACAGCAGTTTGAGAAGAAGTTGTAGTAGCAGTAGTTGTGGAAACTGCTGGAGCTGGTGGTGCAGATGTAGTGGCTGTCTGCTGCCGAGCAGGAATCATCTTCCTATCCTTCTCAAACCCAAATCTCCCCTTGGCACGTTCCAAATCCAGCAGTTCACAAGCATCCTTCAGTGTATTCGGAGCCTTATTCACATTGAAATCATCATGATACAACGAATTTCCCAATTTTTCACCAAAATGTCGTGCCGCTCGTTTCATTGCATCCGTCACCGCACCCTTCAATGCATTCCCACTCGCCGAGGCTAAACTTTTATCGATTGCGTCGCCCGCTCCACAATCCTCACGAAATGCACCAGAACGTAAATGGGTGATTCTTACTGTTGCAGTAAATGCAACAACGAATCGTCCTTTGTCATCCTTCATTGGATCGAGTTGCGTCTTGTCTTTTACTTCGAGGGACCACCCATCGTATCCAAATGCTTCATTTAGAGTCTGGGTGACCACATCTCCACCCATATAGGACAGTTTCATCCCTCCGGGACCTTGGCGTGTGGACACTTCCTTACGAAGGGGTTTGGTGGAAAGAAATTTGTCGACGCTAATGGGAAGCTGAAGAGGAACGAAAATGTTGAGAATGATGAGAATGAGCGATGAGAATAATTCCAATGCCGCCGAACAAAAACGAGGACGATGATACATAGTAAAGACCACAACCCAGTAATCTACTCACTCCTTTATGATCCAAGAGGCGCGATCCGTCGGCGTTTTCAATGTAATCCTTCTGATTGCTGCCGTTGCTCATTGTTTCGCAGAGCTCCGTACCGCTACCCTCCAAGATATCGGATTATGAGTGGCAACCATGGAGCACTTCGTCACTAGCGGCCGTGGCCAGCAGAATCAACGAGCGCAACAACACCCTCCGCTCTGAGTTGGCAACTCTAGAATTACTCCACTCTGAGGAAGAAGATGCCAAAGCAACTCTGATTGCCGAAGAAAAATCAACGCTAGAGGTGCGACAAGAACTTTTGACGGCCGTGCGATCACGGCATGGGCTAGAGTTGGAATGCATTCGCATGAAGGGGGAGACGGCAGACATAAACATTGCGGTGTCTGCGCTGCGGTCGGGTATTGATGATATCCTGGAGCGAACAAAGCAGCTACAGCGAAAATTTGACGAGGATGAGGTTTCGATTTTTGCAGCGCATGACGTTTCCATGAAGGTGTACACGATGAAATCTGAGGCAACTCTCGAGAGAGCCCAGACGAAAAAGCGACGCCGTGAAGAAAAGTTGGCCTATCTGAAAGACGAAACGAAGCGACAGCATGAGGAGACAAAGAAGATGAGGGAGGAAAAACAGAAACTAAAAAATCAAGTGGAAGAATGGCTTCTCGTTGAAGAAGAGGAGGATGAAGATTTGGTTTCCTTGAACATGCAAATCAAATCAGTGCTGGAGAAGAAAGCATCTCTTCGTTCATCATTGACGGAAGTGAAAGAAGTTCTTCGTAACGCGGTAGAAAATCGTGACCATTGGGAGAGGATGTGCGTTGAGGAATCCGAGTAAGAGTCTCGTCAACAATGTTTATATAAGAAGTTATTAGCAATTCTTTCCGCATTGAATGTGAATGTATCATCCCCTCCTCTTCTCCTCGTGTCGAGAATGTGATCTCTTGTGTCGTTTCTTCTTTTTCTTCCTCTTTCTGCTGCAAACATCAGACGCCCTAGAGTCAGGGGATTTACTTGGACTTCTCTTCCGATGTGATTTCTTTCGTCTATGTCGATCTTCTCTACGATGGCGATGCCTACTTGCTTCGCTTTCAGATGATGACGAGCCGCTGCGTTCAGCAACCGGCGCTGGTGCGGAGGTAATACTATTAATATTCATGTGCACTTCGCGAGCTCTACTTTCTTCAATTGCGCCTTCCAATTCTTCTTCTTCTTCTTCTTCAGACGAAGAGATATCCATATCGGAGCTGGCATCGAATATTGATTTGAATACATCGTTGGACGGGCGATTTGGAGGTGGGCCGGCTATGTCGTCTCCGGCTACTGTTTCTTCCAGGTGATTATCCTCTCTATTACTTGTGTCGTTTCCGATTATACTTTCTCCGAACCCCTCGACCCCTTTCTGTTTAGGGAGAACTGTTTCGTGAAAGTAGGCTTCTTCGCCAATAGCGGACGCTCTTTCTATGGTGGCTTTTGTAGATGAAGCAACCCCCGAAGTTGAAGGTATAGAGATACCCCACCGCTTACAAAGCAGTCGCGTTGGTACCCAGCTCATACTAGACACATTTATCCATTCTTCCTTATCTGTCGTACCTACCTCGACATCAGATTTTGTGGTGGTAGCAACATCATTCCCATCGCCACTAGACGAAACGAAACGATTCTTCATCGATTCTTTGACCGCATTAAAATCCAATTCAGTTCCATTTCTGGCACGCATCAGGGACTGCTGCTGGTGTTCAGAATGCGGTAATACTGTCGGAACAGACCTTTGACGTTTTTGCTGCTGCAAATCAAGGCCCAGCCCACAATCAGCTGTGTTTACCGTGTAGGCTGATAGTGGTTTGACACTGTCATCGGCGGGGAAAATGTGCCGCTGCAATACATATCCTGATGGCACCATTGGACCTGTCCATCTATTGGTTTTGTGATCATTATTTATCTGTTGACCAAGTTGAAACCCTGGAAGAGGTGGTTTGCCATCTGAAGTTACAGCTTTGAGTGAATCACCTTTACCCATCCCCCAGGCATCCCAAGCATCGGCTACATTTGTTTCATCCCTCGCTGATTTTCTCACACCACATGACGTTTTGTTTGTAAATCCAACTGGGTGATGAAATAAACCGTGTTGTTTGTCATCATGTTCGTCTTCGGATGCCACAGGGGAGTGTATTTCGAGATAATATCCGCTGCGATCACTGTTGCTTTTTGGGAAGCCATCTCCGTCATTTTCATCATCTTGATAGACGTTGGTGTCATCTTCGTCCTCCAAAGCAAAGCCACTAGACGCCTTTGTACCAATAAAATCAGTATAATCAGGTGCTGCGTAATTCATATGTTGGCCATCTTGCTGATTGCTAGCACGTTGATTCAATTCATTCTTATTGTCACTGCTATCACGATTCTTATCCCACAAACGTTGCCGCTCATCTCTTCGAAGGTTATCTGTAAAGTATGCAGTTGATCTCGATTCACTGTTGTCGGCTCTTCGACCACGTTTCTTTGCCAGCGCTTCTCTCTTTTCGTGAAATAGTCTGAATTCTGGGGCATTTATGAATGGATCATACCCTATGCCATGTTTATTTATCTTTCGCTGTGGTATAGTAAGCACTTGCTTGGTTGAATGGCTGCCAGTTTGGTTTTTTGCCGTCTCATTAGATGTCGTGTTCTGTGCTATACTTGGTATACGAATGGCTCGTAATCCTTTGGAAGCCAAGTGCTTTGCTGAAAGATTCATTGTCAAATTCATCGACTCCAAGTCGTGTGCTTGTATATTATCTTCCCCAGCCCTAAATCCTGGTAATGAAACAAATGCCATACCAAGCCTTGAACGATATCCCAAGACACGTAACAAACGCCACCCGATCGAGTCTGTGGCAGCAGTTGGTACCGCTGCACCATCCTTCACAACATTATTATCATAAAATTGCGCGATTTCAGCCAGTGCAGCATTAGTCCGACGATTTGGACGAGTATAGTCATTGATGACATTACCTCCATTCCCCGATGATTGAAAGTCTTTTCCAACAGTTTGAGGAGCAAGTAAATCAATCTGATCCTGTTCGTCCATAATATCTTGTAATGTTGGTGCTGCTCTCATCAGTGATTTCTCCTGGGTACTGATATGAATTGTATCGCAGTGTTCTTCCTCTTCCTCCTCTTCCCATGCAAATCTAGGCCCCGATCGACGCTTATTGTGTCGTTCATTGTGCTTCTTATTCCGACCAATACTATCGGCAGCCTGAATCAAATCTCCCTCCATAGATAAAGAGCCACCGGATGTGCCTCCGCTGACCAAGTGTGAACGAATTTCATCATCCGTCCATCCTGCTGCCTTTCGTGAAAACCATGACCTTTCACTCCCAGAAGCAGTAGCAGCATCTGCACTCCTTCCTCCTGTAGAATGACAGAGAGGAATGTTATGTCGACGACGGGTAGCGGAGGCTGCCGTTTTGGTTTTTCGTGTGCGTGTGTAGGTGATGGCAGGATTTTTGCTTGCAAAAGTAGCTCGATCATCGTCGTCGTCGTCGTCGTCGTCGTCGGCCATGATGGCTGTCAACGAACTACTGCACTTGATGATTGTGTTGTTCTTTTTGCTACATTACATCACCGTTATCTTGTATCTCTAGCTTGTAGCAGGATTGCTAGCTGGTTAGCATGCGTTCGCCGTCTTTGCATAACAACGCCCGTGGACGTGGGCAAGCGT
>JALLBJ010000656.1:0-18546 GCA_036940105.1 Skeletonema potamos | reverse complement strand
TCATCAAGCAGATCAGAGCTATGACGCACGAAGCTTGCCGCTGCCGCGTTACAATGGTACTTACTTACTACATTACAACAACTGTTGAGTTACGAAGACAATGCAAAGGTACTTTCACAAGAATAGACTATTGCCAATCATCTATAATAATATATATGAAACATCGATACGAATTATCTATTCTCGGTTCTTCCTCGTTCGCGTGCTTTAAAAGCATTGCTATGCAGGATGTTATGCCCTTTCATTTAGTGCAAGTTCGCCAAATGCGGCTTTTGATGCAGCAATGAGGGAATCTTCCATGACATACCCAAATTGCGGAGTCCACTGAATCAGATTCCCCCCATTGACCTCTTCCAGCTCCTTGGCTGCCCCATTGCGGAAATCATCCTCACTCATCCACATCAGCCCTCTCTGGTAGGTAAGAAGGTTGATGTACAGTCCATGCTCGTTCACTTTTTGAATGAACCCTTTCAATTCCTCGATTGCACGCAGGCGTAAATCAGCGGAAATATCGCCAGACCCACCAAAGGAAGGATGAAGGCGCTTTCTTACGTCTTCGCCACCCTCCCCAATTGGCTCAAACAAGATGTAATAGGCACATTCAGTGCTACCTGGAATGGTGCGTCCACAGATCACCGTCGACCCATCAGAGTCGTGGAACGTGACTGAGCCCTGGAGTATGGGTCTGTCGAAGTTATACATCACGTTAACAATCAATCCAATCTCCTTCTCACGATACCTCTCATAATTTTCTTCAAGTACACGGTTTACTTCATCGAAGAAAATTTCGGCCCTTAACTCATAGACACCCAAAGATCATCTTCCAACATGATTTCAATGGCTGTTAGTCCAACAGGGGCAGGGAAATGCTGACCCTTGATCCCCTTCCAGTCTTTGGGATTTGTGTTGTTGCAGTACACTTGACAAATATGTTTGTGCGGCTGTTCTTCGTCTTTCCAATCGGCCTTTTGACATGTCTGACTACAGTACTGAAAAAAATTACGTATGGCTTGGTGTGTGAGAGACATCTGGAATTTTTATGCACACATCAAAAATGTAATTTAATTTCATAAAAAAGCAAAGATAATACGGACCACAGCAACACCACATTTGCTGCATCTTTTAGTCGGATTAGGAGCGCGACAGTGCCAATTGAAGCAGCCAGTTTGTTTATACGCGTCGATGAGCGAAGACTCATATTCCTTGGAAAATTCTTTGTTGAATGGCATGGAGGAGTGATGATTTGAGAAGAATAGTAGGCGATGACCGTGATAGTGGCGATAGGGGGAAAGACTCCGGGCGTGGTTGTGGTCCCTGTCCGCTGCTTGATTTTTCCCGCACTTTTCACCCGGACTGTCTCTCATAGATTCGTGCAGCCGACCGACCTCTATGATATTCCAATGCTGGCGCTGGAGGCATCGTAATAATCTGCTCCAACGACGTGACTATTTCGGAAGAACAGTTATTGTTAGCAGCCTTTCAAATGCCATCCAAAGAGCAAATGAGAAATAGTGCAGCGGCTGTCTTTGCGAAGCAATAAAAATAAAAATGCCATCCAAAAAGAAGAGCAGTAGCAGTCGGAACAAGGCAAGAAAGGGCGGCATGAAGGCGGAGGAGCAGCAGGAGACGCCCGATATGCAGATGGAGCGGCTGAAGATTGATGATAATTTTCAAGCCGATGAGGACACTTTGTTGGAAGAAGCCATCAAGCTCGCTGCAGCCGAAAAGGAGGAGCTGGACGCTGCGGCTGTTGAGCAGAAGGAGCAGGACAAAAAAGTGGCAGCGAAACATGTCAATGAATGCCAACATGGATACATCCCAACTGAGGACCTTTTCCTTATTTCAGATTTCGCAGAGGCACATTTCGATGGATACTATTCTGTCGGCGCTGGAGCTATGTTTGGAGAGTGCTCTAATGCCGCTCATAGAGCCACCTTCGAAAAATATCATGAAGTATGGCATGATCCCTCCAAGATGAAGCAGGTCGCATCATATTTTATTTTTTTGGGGACGCAAGGAGTCCTAGATGGAAATATTACCAATGCTCGTACTTTTGCTTCCATGGCTTGTTACTTGAGGGATAACATGGCGGTTTTCTTGCAAGAAACAAAAGCTACATTGGACCCGACAAAAGTAATTGAATTGAAGCACGGCGATGAACATACTTTGTCAAGTATTTGAGGAAGAACATCCCCTGTAAGTGCTTGGACAAGAAGTACAAAGAAGTCAAGTCCATCACAAAAATGGGTTTGTGCCGCAATCCGCAGTGCAGCATACCTAATAGGAGGGTGGAACGCAAAAGTATGCTATATTGTACTCGATGTTGCGCGGCAAATTATTGCTCTGCTGAATGCCAAAGGGCTGATTGGCCAGTGCACAAGGGTGTCTGTGATAAAAACGCAAGGGCGAGAGCGAGAGCTGAGCTGGATCCTAGTAAAAACCATGCATGATGGCAGCATTTCTTCCTCAAGATACATGATAGTATGATACAATAATGGTGCTAGGGAACCTCACCACAATGCTTTTGCTCCAGCTCTTTACCTTTACTTTATTAATCTCCCATTCCCTTAAAACCTCCACATTGGTTCGCTGTACCTGCAGGACCCTGCCCTTTACCTGCCTATCTCTCAAAGCCTCATTCAAGCCGACCTATTTTTTCGTCATTTTGACTGAAGATATATGGTGAATACAACATGATATATCAAGAAAGGAGAGCACAGTCGGGACATAGCGAGATTGGGGGAAAGAAGAAGAAGACGACTGCAGGTGAGTAGCAGTAGCAGGGGAAGAACTATTGCAGAAGCAACCTGGCCCTATCAAGCCCGCTCCGATGCAGCAGCTCAAGAATGATGATGACTTGATTAGCGCGTCCTTCGTGGCTGCATCGTTGCTTGAAGACTCTCACGTGTTAGAGGATAAATCCGCACAAAAAATTCTGTCCGGTGCGAGTGAGGGGAGAAAGGTCGGGAGAAGCGGGGAAGAAGAAAGAGAAGAGACAAAGGCGCGATGAGGCGCGATGACAACATCTTCCAGCATGACTGAAAAACGTTACTATCCATTACCTTATCTGATACAATAGTAAGAACGCAACTCTTGACCAATCATGCCAGTAATTACTCAATCCAGCTCCTCGTTATCATCCGATAGTGTGGGAGACAGCAGTCCAGGTGCAGCCACCGCTCGGACACTTCGCATGAGGTCATACGACGGCAGTTCTTTGCTGCCACCCGGCCAACGAGACGACTTCAACTCTAACGACGAGATGGAAGAGTCTACAAAGAGCACACCACGTCGCAGTAATAAAAGTATTCGAGCAGTAAGATCTTCTGAAGAAGCCACCGAGATGACGCTAGTTAGCAACAAGAGGCGCAAAATATCGGATGCGTCATCGCACAGAAGAGAATCTGCCTCAGCGAACAACATATCCCACCCAGGGCCGAACGATGTAATGCTTGGACGTGGAGGAGAATCAAACGCTCATATTGGTAATAAAAAATATCGTTACATTATTGAAAATCTCAAATTGAAGTATTCACATGCTTCACGTGGTGAGAAGTCGGCCATCTCCCGTGCTATTGTCGCGTTGTGGAGAAATTTGGATCCCCCCGGTCGATTCTTATTGAAGCAGAAGGGTCGAGAGAATGATACAAATGGGCAGATTGTGCCATCCTGGTATGATGTGGACGATGATATTGCACGGACGAAGACAAGCCAGGCGATAAGTGATGCTGACAATCCATCAGCGGCTGATTACATCAAACTTTTTGGAAAGAAGGAAGCAGAATTGTTGCAAGTTTGTATTGAGTATCTCAAGGAAAAGACGCCAGGGATCGGGGAGGTGGTGGATCCGTTGGTGTTGTTGAATCAAACGAGGAGTGGGAAGATGATGAAGCAGGAGCTATCCTCGCCCATCGTTCTCCAACCATTCCGATTGGGATCCACAGCTACGTTATCCTATCCTACACAATCGGTTAGAGTTAGAGACACTCACAAAACGACTTTGCAAGACATGTCTTCAAAGAAGCGTTCTAGACAAGCTTGGTCTGCAACGGAAGATTGTCAGCTGCAACGATTGGTCGAAGGATTCACATCATTAAACCAACGCATTAGATGGGTAAAGGTATCAAATGAAATGCCAGGACGTAGTGGAAAACAGTGCAGAGGTGAGGAAATGACTCGTATCTTACTTTACTTTGTTCTTGACATANCCAGGACGTAGTGGAAAACAGTGCAGAGGTGAGGAAATGACTCGTATCTTACTTTACTTTGTTCTTGACATATTGCTTAATCTAGTCATAAACGAACTCTCCGCTATTCGGCACAGAACGTTGGATGTACCAATTACAGCC
This sequence comes from Skeletonema potamos, assembly GCA_036940105.1. Taxonomy (NCBI): domain Eukaryota; phylum Bacillariophyta; class Thalassiosirophyceae; order Thalassiosirales; family Thalassiosiraceae; genus Skeletonema; species Skeletonema potamos. The sequence goes on along the minus strand of JALLBJ010000656.1, from coordinate 14,197 downwards.
TGGGCTGAAGAAAGAAGAGTTTACACCAGAAGAAGATGCAGCGCTCGATCAGTTGGTTGAGAAAATGGGAAAGAAGTGGTCCAAAATATCCAGTGAAATTGTAGGCCGCAGCGATATGGATTTGAAAAATAGGTATAACGTGCTAGAAAGAGAAAGAGCACGAAAGAGACACGAAAGAGAAAGGAAATTATACAGAAATGACACGCTGTCGATTCACCAGACGGACAATGCTGCTGGTGGCGGTCAGAAGATTCCGGCTGGGACACATGCATTGATTAACTTGTGCGATGTAGCTTTGGCGAAGGAGCCGGAGGAGAGTAGTGAGCGCAGTATGGTGGGCGGAGACACCAGCACAGAAGGAACCACATCAAGTGAATCTCCAGAAGTTGGTATGAGGGTCCGCGTTCGATTCGAAGGTGAGGATGGAGGCTACACGTTTTATGGGGGTACAATCACAAAAGTGAACTCGTTTTCATCAGAACTACAAGATATGGCCGCAGCCATGCATATCGACGGACTTGCTAATGCAGTTGCTAATGGCGCACACTCATCGTCTACTGATCAGTCCTATGAAACTAATGTTTATTCAACTGGACATGTGAGCGCACTAGCCGCACATCCAAGCAAGATTACGATCAAGTACGATGATGACAGTGTGGAGGAAAGTTTCTTCCCCGATCCAGACATTCAGCTCGAGACAAGCAACTTGTCGGAAGAAGAAACGTCACTATCAAATGAGCTTCTAAACCTCAACGTCTCGCTGAGGTTGAGAGAAGTGTACACAAAGAAAAGGAAGCCGAATAGTGTCGCACAAAATATCCCTTTGGACTCTGATGTGAAGCATCGTGGACTCCATTCTAACTGCGTTCCTCTAGAGACTGTGCGAGAACTTCTATTAGGTCATTTGGATCCCATTGAGCTCGCTATGCGTCTTCTACCATCTGATGAAGTTGTGCTAGTTAGGAAAAAATGGAAGAAGAGTGATTAGAATAGAATCTTGCTGGTATAACTCAGAACAAGACTCCATCGTCGGTTCTATTCAAGCGGACACGAAGAGACGGGGTAGTATTTAGCTAAGGTATATGATAATTACATCGTGTTATACCCACATCGTCGTCATCTCCACTGTTGAAGGTCGGACCGAAGCATTGGCTGTTACACAACTCTCCACAAATGTCACAAGACTTCGCGAGCATTGCCCAATCATGTCTTGCCGAATTCAAGATGCTCTCATATATTATGGCTATTTCCTATGACCTATGATCAACTTAGCTTCTGACATGACTGACCAGGTGTGTGCACATCAAAAGAAGCAGTTTGGCTGTGCATGGAGGCATTGGTCAGATGATAGAATGCATTTATTTGTTGATATGTAAATAGTTAACATTAACCAAAACCAGGACTTCTATTAGTCTATGTTCCTCACTTGACTTTCGTTTTCTTTTGTTCGGCATTGAACTTAGCTTTCCTCTCCACAATTTCGTTACACATCTGCTTGTGCTTGTGCTTTGGCCATGCAGNCGGCATTGAACTTAGCTTTCCTCTCCACAATTTCGTTACACATCTGCTTGTGCTTGTGCTTTGGCCATGCAGCCTCTTGGCATTCACTGGAGCACGGCGACATTGAGAACAGTACAACATTTCGCTCCGTTCCACTTTCCCATAAGGTATACTGAAGCGAACATTACACAATTCACAACTTTGTTATGGATTTGACTTCTTCGTACCATATTTTCCATCCAAGCAATTACAGCGGACATTCTTCCTCAAATGCTCTACAAGCGTATGTTCATCGGCGCTCCACAATGATTCAACTAGTTTTGTCCCATCATAGGTGGCCCTATTTTTATGCAAGCCAACTGCTATACAATCCTCAACGAAACATGCCATGCAAGCATAAGTACGAGCTGAACGAAGATCTCCATCTAGGACTTCTTGCGTCCCGTTGAATAAATAGAATGATACGACTTGCTTTAACTTGGAGGCATCACCACATCCCCTTTCGGGATATTTTTGTGAGATGGCTTTGCAAGCGGCTGTAATGGAAGCTCCCAAGTCTTCTTCTCCAATAAATCCAGCAGTGAATGTTTCGGCAAAATCTTTGATAAAGAAGTGATCTTCTGTTGCGATATATCCATGATTGCATCCATCGATACGTGTACTATTCAACAAAATGGAACCTTTCTTGTTCTTCATCTGCTTCATCTTCTTGGTGAAAAAGCTTTTCACGTCGAACCAAATCGATTCAACCTTGGATGTGGTATCTGCGTCGCAGGCCGCACACACTGGCACTGGACCCACTTCGACTTCTGGCTTTACTTCGACTTTGGTAACATTTTCATCTGCAACAACTTGTGCATCTGATGACTCAGTGGACTTGCAACTAGTGCCAATACTGCTTTCTTCTGCCGTTACTGGCACCTCGACATCTTGAGCTGATTTAGATGACATCTTTGATGCCTGAGACTTGGTACTAGCATTGCTAGGAGAGCGAGCTACTGGCACCTTAACATTTTGAGCTGATTTGGATGACATCTTTGATGCCTGAGACTTGGTACTAGTATTGCTAGGAGAGCGAGCTACTGGCACCTCGACATTTTGAGCTGATATGAATGATATCTTTGATGCCTGAGACTTGGTACTAGCACTACTGCGAGAACGAGCTACTGGCACAACGGAAAATCGAATTGATTTGGACGACATCTTTGATGCCTCAGACTTGGCGCTAGCATTGCTAGGAGAGCGAGCTACTGGTAATAGCACCTCCACGTCTCCTGCTGTGAGTGAAGCCAAGGCCGCCTTCCTTGTAGCCGCATCCTCGTTTGCATTGGCGTAGTCAACTGGATACTTTCCTTCAAGGTCACATGCGTCGGCTCCATCGGGGTGGGCACGTAGGAGCATACTGAAGATCTTCTCTGATACGCCCGTTGCCTTGCATGCATGGTGGATAGGAAGCTGGTTGTTAGGATCAACCACAGCAGCGGCTCCAGGAAATGACTCCAATAGCACCGACACGATGTCCTCGGATGGTGACTCTTTGTTTAATGCAAGATAGTAAACGATGGGCAAGTAGCCCTTACCACACTTGGCTTGGGCGGCCTCAGGATAAATCTCTAGCAACATCTTGATGACACCGAGAGGGGCGCCAGCACCACATAGAGCGTGAAGAGGAAGGATGCCTTCGACATCGACTTCGGCCAGTGACGGGTCGGCTGTGATTTGTTGGACAACAACATCCCAATCGTAAATGACATCACTCTCCTCGGTACTACGCTCATCAGTCCTTGCGTCTTCTTCGTTGTTGGAAGGAATATCATCACGTGACTGTGTGTCCATCAATGCGGAGAAGTTAATCATCATCTTCTCCGAAGCTGTCGACGCTACCCTGGCGAGGGCATAAATCGTATCGGAATCCTTCTTGGGTAGGACGTTCTCGACGAACGCCGCCACCTGACTGATGGCGTCGTTGACTTGTTGGTTGATGACTTCGTTGCATTGCATGTTGGAGGACTCTCAGGTATGTATTTATTATATTACCTTGCTGTTTTTATGATGTGATCTTCTCTTGTTCAAGGCAGGACGGAGTACAATGAGAGCATTGATTTGCGCTGCGGTGAAGATTTAGTGATAGGAGCCGTTGAGTAAAAGGTCGCTATGTATACCTACGTATGTAGGAATTAGTAAACATTTATTTTGGATATCTTCTCGCTCTCGTGTTGTTGGACAGCACCCAATAGCCAACGCTTTCGCAGTGGCGGAGTTGCTACTTTTCTATCTCCTAATTATGGTGGCCGCCGTTCCAACGCCTACCACATGAGGCTGAACATGTTGATACGAAAATCATCTGCGATTGTAGGTGCATCGACGACCTCGATTCCACGCTTCTGGTATTTGCGCAGTCGAAGAACGAGCTTGCAGCACCAGTTATGGAACTGAATCGGAGCGCCGTGTTTCAATTTCACCAACGGGTCTTGAAACGTTCCTTGCAGATCAAAAATGTCGGCATTTGGGTTGTATCGATCGGGGAGCCAATCAGCAACACGAAGGAGCCTGTAGAAAGGTGAGTTGGGGACATCCCTCCTAACAGCACTGATTGTTGAACTCGCAAGTCTGGAGAATTCAATCGGATCGAGTTTCCGTTCGAGGTAGCCCTCGGGCTCCCGATAATGCGTCGTGTAGCTTCCAACAACAGCTTGACGGTTGGGCTCCATCTTGGTCTTTGCAGTAAAAGTAAGGTGTGGATCGGGGATATGGAATTTCTTTCCATCGAAGGACGCCTTGCAAATTTCTAGATCGAATCCATCGAGGAGATCAGACGCAGATAGACCAACTTGACCAATAATTAGATCGATCTCTCCAGTCCCATGGAAGTCGAAGGGTAAATGACCTCCGGGCTTGGGTTTGATGTCATACACCCTGTTCGTTGCATCAAGACCAAGCAAGGGAAATGACATACTGCAGAGGCAATAAATTAGAAGTAAGACTATCAGTCATATGCATTTGAATTCACCTTGCAGAAAAAACACTCACGTTTCAGTCCATTTCCAGCTAGCATAGTTTGGTGCACCTTTGCCCCATTGGATTGTTCTTTGACGGTAATCTGCCTCCTCCCCTAACCAATACTCATGATTTTCAGCAAAAGCTCCCCAAGACTCAACGTGATGAATCTTCGTATCAACAGCATAGAGAAGGCGGTTATCAACAAAATCGATATATCCATCATTGATTCCGACGAACATGCAATCAGCCTGTTCCACTAACCACTGTGTATCGTTACGTTTCACGTGGGGTGGTGAGTATAATGTTCAGACGTATTATTACTATCAAAAAGTAGGAAATCAATGAAGGCTCACCGTTCGAACTTCTGGAGCAGCCTTGGCAGAACAATAAACGTCCACATCTGGGGAATCGAAATCTCTACCAAGAACTGCCGCTACCAATGTAGATCCAGCAATTAGCACACTGCCCTCTGCCAATTCTCCCATTTTCATTGCGACATCCAGCGTAATTCCAGACTTAGATTTTTCAAGGACATTTCCAAGAGACGAAAGGAGAGATGTGCGAAGGAGAGAAGTGGCCAACACCTGTTTATCATCGGATGATGAAGCGTCATTTTTTTCGGATGCAGCTGTAGCTGCCGCTGCCGCTGCTAGCCTTTTGGATCGACGGCCGTTGTTGCTCTTCTTTGCTGCTGTATTGGAAGACGAAGACTTTTTTGACGAAGATGGTGGTTTGTTGGTTGCCACTTCGTGAAAAAAATGAATGGAGCTGAGAGAGAGAGAGTATACGTCGGGAGGATTTGCAAACGATGCCACGTGCTCCCACGTAGTGTCCGGAAGCGAAGCGAACAAATTCGCACTTGTGCCAACTGTAATGTAGACATCATCATCGTCATGGCTCTTTCGCTTTCCGTCCATGGCTTCAGCGGCTGTGTATAATTACACGGAGATGAAGAATAGACAGGGAATATGATAAAATAATATGGAGGCGAGTTACAAAGTGCACCACAAAGAGGTATGGTAGTTCTGAAAATCACTTTTTTGACAGCACGGTTTTGCCCCCTACATGGCCCCCTCTTTCAGCGGACATTTAAATTTTCGGATACTTGATACATGTTTTATGCTCAACAAATAGTGGTTTGGGGCCAAATTGGGTTGGCGTAGGTTGGCGCCCCCCCGTTGGCCCTCCTATTATATCCTCGAGGATTCTGCAGAACTCTCACCCACCGCAACCATGGCAAACACGGCAAAGACCAAAGCAGTAGCGAAGAAAACAACTGCAGAGCTGAGCACGAAGCGTGCAAAGCCCGATAAGCCTACCCTCACTGAGAACGAGAAGCGCGTCGTGATGATTCAGTACAACAAGGAGAATGAATCTGATGCCAAGACAGGCGACGAACTTTTGGAGGAATACTTGAAGTTCATGCAGGTGAGCGGGGGGGACACTCCTCCCCTGCAGTGCAATACTGTGTGAAGATATCTTCCCCTTGCACTCAAACGATACAACAATTTGTCTCACACCACGTTCTTCTCTCGTCATCATTTTTTCACTTAGATCAAAATTTCCGAGCAAGCCAACGCCGCTATCAAGGCCGCCCCCTCCAAGAGAGTCGATGAAATGTGGCATGCCCACATTCTAAGCACGAAAGAGTATCAACAATTCTGCGAGCGTCACAACAATGGAAATTTCATCCATCATGATCCAAGCATCCCTGACTCTCCAGACAGGTATCAATTTACGTGGATGAAATATTTGGAATTGTTCAAGTGTGAGCCTAAGGATAGGTCGATTTGGCCATACCCTGCCGAAAAGGAATATTCTTCTGAGGGGGAAGAAGGCTGGGATCCTGGCTGTGGATAGTAGACTGGGAGAAAGGAATGAATTATGGACGGATATCATTCCCACGGTGAATGGAGAGTTCAACATTTTTCACGAGAGAGAGAATATTTGATACAAAAATAGTTGCATACTATTTATAATTGAGTATATGACACAGAGAGAGTCAAGAACTTTACAAAAATTATCATGTAACATTAAATTTGTTCACGCTGAATCTTTCGATCTTTTGCACTTTTTAACGCCCTAGAGTACAAGCCGGCAGGGCTGTCGGAATCCTTTCCCTCCTCCTCTCTCTTCTGAATTTGCATTTGTACAAAGTTGTTCCGAGATGCCGGAGGGCGTGGAGGGGAGCGAGAGCGATGCGCTATTTCCTTGTGCTTCCGGGCCATCTCCAATTTGTGAGCCTTCATTGCCACGTTAGAGGTGGTTTGCGTTTTTGATGAAAAATTCGTACCGGTGCTTTTGACTTTGGTGAAATCGTATGGGTGAACCAAATCATGTTGTTGTCCGTCCGATGTAGCCTTGGATGACTTTCTGGCAGCAGAGACAGCAGCAGAGGCAGCGATGGTAGCCTTGTTATTCTGCATTAATTTTTGAGCAGCCGCTATTTGCGTAGGATGAAGGAGGTGTTGCTTCTGTTGAGCTTGTTGCTTTAGTGTCGATTTCGCAGGTTTGCCTGGACTTAAAAAGAAAGCATCCATACCCTCACTGATGAATGCTCCATCCATCTCAGTATCGCCATTAGACATCATTGCATAATCAGAACCAGTCGCTGGACTCTCTCCACGAGACGAGAGGGCACGAGAATTGACTGAAGTGCTTCGAATGTGCTCTCCAAGGCGGCTATCCTTACTCCGGCTCCTACCTCTAAGACTGCTCGAGACTACTTCTTTCTCGGGAAAAACTTGTGCCGCATCACTTTCAGGCCTTTGAGTGGAAGAAGTCATCGCTGAGACATCGGCAACACTCGACTTGTTGGTACTTGCCCCAGCACTTGACTTTGTCATACTAGCCGCACTCGAATTGTTGGCTCGACCAGGGCTAGCCTGAGCAAAAGCTTGCGTGAATTGATGCACAAGCAATTCTTCCTCCATATCCTTCTTTTCAGTCCGACTGTCCGTTCTCATAGACTTTTTCTGTTCGTACCGCTGCACATGTCTCCAAACTCGTTTCACTTCTGCCACCAAGTCAACTGTAGTCAATGTATTTGCGGCAGTATCGTCATCTGCTGGTACAGATGGACCCTCAAGGGGCGGTCCCTCTTCATCTCCAGTTAGCATACCAACACTCTCGTAATCTCCCAACAAGTGGTGGTCTCCTTCTTCTGGGTCAGTTGTAATAAATGAGATAAAGTTTCCGTTTCCATCATCAAAGTGTTCTTCGGCGGGATAATCCTCTTCCTGCTCGTGTTGGTCTGGATGATTGGGTTCCTGTTGATCTGACCACTGCCACCTCTGTCGAGGAGTTTGAAGTTGTGACGGTGGCGCGGGATACTCATGGTGCTGCAACTGTTCGTATTCTTCATCAGGACCATATTCTTCATCGTCATAATAATAAGGCTGACCTTCTTCGTCGTAGTAAATCTGACGAGGATTATGTTGCTGTCGATGACTATGATATTGATGTTGACTGCGCGGCTGCAGCGAACGGTGACTCAGCATTTCCTGAGACGTCACCATCCATTGATTGCCATCGTCATCTACATAAATTTGAGGCTGTTGTAAATACTGCTGGCGCTGCTCTGAATAGGGAGATCGTTGTTCTAGTCGTTCTTCCATGTAGGGAGGATCATGTTGTTGCTGTTGCTGCTGCCGTTGATGATGCTGGTATGGAGATCGTTGTTGATGATGCTTCTGTGGAGACGACTGCCCACTGTAAGGAGAATGATGCTGTTGATATGGAGAATGTTGAGCGTGCTGCTGCTGCTGCGGCCGCCGACTCTCTCGCACTGGAGAAGGGTCAGGCAGTTGTTGTTGCTGCTGCTGCTGCTGATACCTCTCTCTTCTATACGGTGAATGATGATCCCTTCCATACAGTGAATATTCCTCATAATTCTTCCCACCACCATCACTACGAGATACACCCTTCTTTAAAATCTCATCAATCGAATTCCCCGGTGGATCAGCATGCTTCTTGTTTCGAGGAGGTGTTTGTGAAGCATCTCGCCTCCCACCACCACCACCACCACCACCACCACCGCCGCCGCCAATTATATCAGAAGCAGATGATGATGCAGCAATCACCGACGAAGATCTTCTCGACAATGATCTCGATGCCATTGTCGTAGTATCATCCAAACTACTTAATGCACCAATCGATGGATCATCATAATAAGATACCAATGACACCACATCCCCCACTTCTGCAGATCCTTTTTTCTTCCCATGCTGTAATAATTGTGATGGCATTCTATTCACTACTGGTCTCTTCCCCTTATTCTTTTTCCTTGTTGGATTATTAGGTTGTTGTTTCTTAGTATTGAAGATACGAAATGGTGATATCGATCTTTTTTTACCATCGTCGTCATAATATTCATCAGAAGTAGTAGTAGTAGTAGTAGTAGCAGCAGCAGTAGTAGCAGCAGTAGTAGCATTAGCACCATTGGCATCACCACCACGATTTGGGTCAGAATGAAATGATGATGAGGCATGACGAAGAACAGGTGATCGAGATCGTGTGTTGGCAATGACACGAAAGGGAGATTTGGATCGTGTTCTGCCTCCTCTTCCTCCTTGTTGTTGTTGTCGTCGTTGGGGTGGTGGTACAATGTCATCAATCGCGTTGACAAAATCTTCATCATCATCATCATCATCATCATGAACTGCTTCTTCATCATTATAATGATCAACGTCTTCAGCAATGGAATCTAACGAAGGTGATGCTCGTGCTCTCGGTGGAGACGACTTGGAGTACACTCTTCTCTGCGACTTTTGTTGTTGCTGTTGTCGTTGCTGTTGTCGTTGCTGTTGTCGTTGTTGTTGTTGCTGCTGCTGTTGTTGTTGCATACCACTAGTATTATTCCGATGAGGAGTCTTGGCCATGTACATCGCAGTATCACTCGTCAAAGTAACATCATCGTTCGGTGGTGGTGGTAGTGGCGGCGGAGGAGGAGGAAACGTTTTTGAAATGTCATCACCTTCATTATTATTTGGTATTGTCCAAGTAACCTCCTTTGTTAATATATTGTAATAATAAATCTTGCCTGATTTGGTATCCATTGCCTCCCTCCAGACATTTCTTCCTCCTTTCTTCTTCTCAACAACCATTCCTGATGGAGGAGGAGGGGGTGGTGGTACATTATTCGGCCAATCCAATAGTTCCGAACCTCTCCCCCCCCCTTCCTCCTCCTCCTCTTCCCAACTACTAATACTACCATCAGGGTGTTGTTGAAATGAATCTGACAAGATGTTCCATTCCTTTACATACTCGTTCTCTCTTCTTCTTCCATCGCCACCACCACCACCACCAGTAGTAGTAGTAGTAGTATTAGTAGTAGTATAATTATGTCTCTGTGGATGAAACACTTGTGCCGTCTTTCCACCATTATAATTCGTATGAATAGCATGATTGCTATGATAATTACCACCATTTGTTGCTGTTGCTACTGTTGTTGTTGTTGTTCCAGTAGCAGTAGTATTATTAGCAGCAGTATTATTGGTAATGGAAGAAGCATGTGAAGATACATTCATACATGTCGAAGAGGCCACAGAAGAAGATGCCGTATCTTTCGTTGCCTGTGTGGATTGTGTCATTAAATCTTCCTTGTGGTGGTATGATGTGCCATTATTATTATTAGTAGTAGTATTTGTAGTATTCGTAGGATTAGGAAGTCCTGGATGTTGTCGTGTAGGATTGTTTGGATGCAAATGATGTTGTTGTTGTGGTGGTGAAGACGATGGTCGACGACAATGCATCTCCCTAAATCGAAACTTGGCCAACCTCCTCTCCTCATTCAACTGTTTATCCATTTCTGCCGCCAATTGCAATTGACGAGATAATTCATCATTGCAATAGTGATAGTATTCATCGTTGGTTGGATAATTTCGTTTGATTTGTTGAGAGGAGGGGTTGGTAAGTTGTTGTTGGGTGTAGGATGGTGGTGGTCGAAGAAAGTGCGGTTGTCGCTGCTGAGGTGGTGAGGACATTCGTTGGTGGTGGTTGACTTTGACGTAATTCTTATTACCTGGTGTGAATTGAAGTGTCATGCGATGAGGTGATTGTTGCCGACCACCATCATCATCGTCGTCGTCGTCGTCGTCGTCGTCATACCAATGGTTGTTTGCAGGTTGATGATGCTGTTGCTGATGTGGATCAATTGCCACTCGATTCCTTTGACCGGAGGCAGTCGTAGTAGTAGATTTGGCATTGTTATTATTGTTCTTTTTCCACCCCTTGAATAAACCGCCACCGCCACCGCCACCGCCACCGCCACGTTGCTTCTTTGAATTTTTGTTGGTTCTCATGGACAATGGAGACGTTGAGGTGGATGCTCCTCCGTTCATTATCATTATATATATATATTTATATATATATATATACCGTGATGAGTGCAAATTCTATTGCTTCACGACACAGAGGAGGCAGGCAAAGAATCACACCTCACACAATCACTAAACCTTTCAATTTCACATGTAGTATAGACCCGTTGTTTCAATACATTATCATTATTTCACCATCTCAACCAGATCTCAACCTGCATTTTGTAATAATATGTTCATGTTCTCCGCGTAGATAATAATTTTATGTGTAAAATATTATCGGCACTCCAACGAGAAAGAAGTTCTACAAGATCCCATTCGCCATTTTTTTTGGATTTGTATGCGTGGGAGAGAGACTTGAATGCGGTAATGATTTGGCGATGAGGTGGGATAGAGGTGATGGTCCCAGAGGGGATAATAGACCACCTGCTGCGTCTTCTAAGAGTATGCGTGGGAGAGAGACTTGAATGCGGTAATGATTTGGCGATGAGGTGGGACTTTTAGAGAGGAACATTTTGAGCCCTTTCTCTCTCTCTCTCTCTCTCTCTCTCTCTCTCTCTTCAGTTTTTCTGCCTTTCATTACATAATATTATTTTTCGGACTTGATCTGGCGAATAAATAAACACAGATAGAGAAGAATATATATGTCCTCCTACTTCTTCAATGTTATATTATATATATGGAGATCAGGCCGTGCTCTTGATTCGTCTCCTCCCATTCATGTCTTTCGATATGTCTTCCCTCTTGCGTGCATATATAATATATAGTTATTTGATATTAGGAAAGTTTCTCTCTCTAATACTTGCTATTTTCTTCAGTTGTCATGTCATGTGTAACAGAGTCCGAGTTTAGTCTAAGGAAGGAAAAGAGGCTGGGTGGTGATGGGATCAAGTACAATATGCAAAATGGCAAGTGAAAAAAAAAATGTGCAAAATGAGTACAATATTTATTCATACTATGATGTACATTGAGATTCAAGATATGTATATGAATACCTAAAAATCCGACAATTCATGTCTATCGTTTAAGTCTCCTCTTATCTTACGAAAAAGCAGGACGAACACTTTCATTCGACGTCGATGATGCAGCCGTGAGTTTCTCATTCTCATTCTCATTCGACACAGATACATCCGTGGGTTTTTCATTAGACGTCGATACAGCCTTGGGCTTTTCATTAGACGTCATTACAGCCATGGGCTTTTCATTAGACGACGTCGATGTAGTAGTAACCGCGGGTTTGTCATTCACGTTTGACGACGTCGATGTAGCCGTTGATTTCTCATTAGCAGTCTTGGGTTTCTCGCTCTGATTAGACGACGCCAAACCAGCCTTGGGCTTTTCATTAGATGTCGATGATGCAGCCTTTAGCTTCTCAAGTTGACTGTTGGCATTGGCAATAATTTCATAAATGCCGCCAAGTTGTCCCTCGAGTTGTATATTGGATTTAACTTGCGCTGCTAACTCATCCTTTAGTGATGCAACTGACTTTTCAAGTGCCACCTTATCCTTTTGTAGCTGTGCCTCACTTGTCTTCGTAGCTTTCAACTCCATTTGCAGCTGCGCCTCACTTGCCTTCGCAGTTTGCAACTGTGACTTGACGTCGGTAATAGTCCCCTCCCTCTCTTTCAACATCCCTTCCAAACCTACTACTCTGCTTGACTCCTTCTCCAAACTTTCATTCAATTTGCTGATGCTTGCGTCTAACGCCTTCTTTTCTTCCTTGACAGCTTGCAACTGTGCCTTGACGTCGGTAATAGTCCCCTCCCTATCTTTTAATGTCCCCTCCAAAACTACAATTTTACTCGATTCCTTCTCCAAACTAGAACTCAATTTGCTCACACTTGCCTCTAACGCCTTCTTTTCTTTTTTCAATATCGCTTCACTTGCCTTAGTCTTTTCCAATGTAATTTCCACCTGTTTAAGTTTGTCCAAATGTTTCTTCATATCATTAATAAACGCATCCTTTGCTTTTAAATCACTCTCCATCTGTAAATTAGTACGAGCCTCAGACTCCAGTTCTTGTATTAAACGTTGTCTTTGACGTTCTGCTTGTATCTTCGCTTCTTCGGCTTCGGCTGCTTCGTCGTTGTCCGTGACAATGAATTCTTGATGGCGTTTATCATCCGCAATTTTTCCGGAGTCTGATTCTGTATTTGCGGTGGAAGTTGCTGTTGTAGATTCTGTTGGGGCGGCAGTGGGTGTGTCGACTGCAGCGAGAAGATTCGGTTGTGAAGAGAGGAATGAAAGCGTTGGTTGTGGAGTATCATTAAGAATTATTGATGATGACGCCCCATTGAAATTATTGATTTGCGCAACGTTCACATTCTCAGAGATTGCTCCGCTGAGTAATGTTCCTGCTACACCTAATGCGCTTCCTGCGGCTAATGCCTATGATATGCATGATTCGATTGCAAATAAGTTGAGACAGGGAACACATCATCATCGTATGTTCCGCTTGATACATAGATATGGGTAGCACTCACCTTGGAAGTAGAAAGCTGTAAAGCAGCACCCGCAAATAGAAATGATGCCATGCTCGACTTATTGCTATTGTTCACACTTTCATCAATATTATCATCATCATAACGTTGAGCATACAGACCATGCTTCTTCCTCACAGACGTCGATGACGTTTTGGCCACTCTCGATGAATGTAACTGAGGAGAGAATGCGTCACTTGGTTTTTGTAGCACAAATAGTGCTAGGGCGGAGATGCTGAATCGCATGGCTAGTTGCTGCTCTGAAAAGTTTGAATGTTTTTTTAGCTGTAGTGCAAGTACTTAGCCGAAGAGGAGGCTCTGATGTCTCGTTGGATTCATGGTCTTTGAGTTCAATGATGACGTGCTGTATTGTGACGTGGGTGTGACGTCAGAAACTAGAATGGTGAATACTGTACTATTGATACGCGCCTAATAAAAGTAATAACAAATTATTGTACTACATATTAATTCTTGTGATTAACTTCTCTTCTTACTCACTCTCCTCAGCATCATACATGATGGAGGAGGGAATGAATCGGACCAACATTGAATCTGGAGACTCCAATAATTGCTGTCCATGAGCCAATTCAAGTTCAAGCACTTGCGTCCACTCTTCTCCAACGCGATCATAAGAAAACTCGTATTGCAAACCCGGGTTCTCGATAATTCCCATGAATGTACGCTCCGTTGACATCACATCTTGTCCACAATGCTTCGCCGAGGTTTCCATAATAGCAACTTGAAGGTCGGTTGATGTCGGATTTCCATTAGCTCAGATTCAAACGATGAGACAAAGTCGGAGAAGTTGTCATCCTCCTCCTCATCATCATCCACTTCTCCTACATTACCTTTATGACATAGATCACGTGTTGTAGGTGCTGGCACAAAAAATCCATTCAC
>JALLBJ010000655.1:11047-26636 GCA_036940105.1 Skeletonema potamos | reverse complement strand
GCGAATCCGACCCTAACTGGTTGGTACGCCCGCAAAACTCACCCTACATGTTGACTACACCATGATAGACCCTACCTGACCTTGCGAAATCAAGCCCCAGGATGGTTTTCACGGGGTGCAGAAATTGTGTTTTTTGTGACGGGTGAATGACAGACCAATTGGTACGATTTTTTTCAGGGTTACAAAACAATCATACATATTTTATTTTTTAGACGACACAGTTGAGTGAGGGCAACCCGAGTGACGAACAAAACGGAGTAAATGTCGCATAATAAGAGAGCAAATGATATTATTTATACTCTGAGGATAACGATGTCATTAATTATATTGATTATTAATTATACTCTCTTCCTCGCTGTCTACTCTCCACAGTAGAGAAGTTGATGTTGATGAGCTTATTTGTTTCTGAACCAACCTCTATCCCCATGAACAGACTTTTCAAACTTGTCATCAGCATCTCCCAACAAGTTCAACAACAAGGAGTCAGCATTCAAATAAATCTTGTTACCTGATCCTGCAACAATATCTGCGATATCTTTAGCGGCATCAATCCTTCTCAGTTTCATAAAACCAGGGTTTCTCTTGACGGCATTACCAATTAATTCTGTACTCTCAGCTTCTCCGCGAGCCTTGGTAATAATAGTCTTCTTCTCTTGGATTGCCCCCATCACAATATATTTTGCCCTTGCTGCATCCTGCTGCGCAACTTGCTTTGCCTCAACAGCTTTAGCGTACTCTGGACTGAACGCCAAGTGTGTAATTGCCACATCCTCCAGCACAATATTAAAGCCCCTGGCACGAGCTGAGAGTTCACGAGAAATTGATGCTGATACTTCTTCACGTTTCGTTAGCAGCTCGTTGGCGTTATACCTCGCGACACAAGCCTTGGCACATTCGTTCATGAGACTGGGAAGGATTCGTTCGTCATAATTAAGACCAAGGTGACGATAAAGCCAGACGAGTTGGTTGGGATCAGGTCGATGCAACACACGCACTCCAATAGTAACCATCTGCAAATCTTTTGATCCGGTCAGAGTCTGCAAATTCACCGGCCGAGTTCGGATATCGTAAATTACTGGTCGCTCAAACCAGGGGATGTTAAAATTCAAACCTTCGCCATAAACAGTATCCTTCATACCAACGACACGATTGAAGACAACGGCGCGATGACCTCCTTCTACAGTGAAGACTGAGTTGTAGGCTCCGTAGCCCATACCTCCTGCAACCATGAGCGCACTTGCAGCGCGGCCAGCGGCCTTGGCTGCTCCAGCACCACGGCCTCCTCCTTCGCCGCCGCCACCTCCTCCCTTGGGCAGGTTTTGTGCCATCTTTTGGAACGCATCTTTAAACTTTTGAGCCATTGTCTATATTTTATGGGTTGGTGGTGACGTCTACTTCTCCGTAGTATGGCTAAGAAGTATGATGGTGATGCCTAGGCGCAGGACTGCCAGTATCTTTTGGATGAGGGTAGAATAAAGTTTTTTCCTCTCTCCCTCTCTCGTGATGAAGATTATTTGGCTGAGAGGCGAGAAAAAAGAGTGGAGAGGCGAGAGGAAGGCCAGACGAGGCCCCGAAACTCATCTATGTACCACATATCATCTATCTCATCTATCATATCACTGCGAGAGCCCGAACACAAAATACCCATCGTTCGAGCGAGGAGATGATGAGATCAATAACAATAATTATCAGATCTAAAAATGACTTCTCTTTCTTCGCCAGCTTCACCCTCTCAAGATCCAGCAAAACGAACGCATTACGATATTCTGAATGTGCGAACAACAGCGACGCCAGTTGAAATCAAAAAGGCCTACAGATCATTAGTTGTGCGATTTCATCCAGACAAGATTTCTCCCAGCTCGTCAAGTAGTTGTGATTTTAATGATGCAAAAGCAACTAGCAAAAGCTCCTTCTCGAAGGGTCTAGCTGCCATTGATCTTGATGATGATGATGATGATTTTGAAAGTAATGTCAGCTGCGTAGGTAGAGAACAAACCATAACGCGAACAATCGAACAATCGTCTATTACAAACACGGAAGAGGAAACATCTAAAGCAGCAAAAGCATTTCACGAAATACATACAGCCTACGAATGTTTGCGTGATTCAAAGAAACGCGCCCAATATGATCAAAGCCTAAGTCGTGACGAAGAGAGGAAAGAATGGAAGAAAAAAGGTGCAACAGAAGTGAACTTGTCAGATTTGGAATCAGACATGTGTTGTGTTGTAAATGAAGACGATGATGAGACTAGTGGCAGCGGAAGTGATGATCAATTGCAACGTGTGTATTTTTATTACTGTCGGTGTGGAGATACCTTTGAAATATTTCAAGAGGAGTTATTGGAATCAACGTTTAGTGAGCGTGTATGGCAGTGTGAGAGTTGCAGCTTGGGCATTAGAATAATCTTGGACGTCGACATAATAAGATAAGACACAAATTCGCAGCTTTATTGTAGAATTCAGCTGCAGTATCCATGGCTTCTTATCCAGAATAACACAAGTTAACGGCAAAAGATTGTCATCAATCTCTCCCAAACTAACTGCACCTATCATTACATTCTCTTCTCCCATTAAAATACTACTCCCACACCACCGATCTCCTTGTATTCCCTGCTTAGTATCGATGAAAATTCGGGCCAAGCCTTTGCCTTGAAGACCTCTTCATTTGTCATCACTGTGCCCGTCTTCACAGGAATCCCATCGCTATCCAACACCAACTCTCCCAATAAAGGCGTCTTCCCATCTAAGGCCTTGCTTCCTGAATCACGAAGCATTCTGTCCAAATTATTGCAAGGAACCAAGAAATGTTTGAATGCATACATACCCTCTTTATCAACGATGCTGTAACCCGTATGGACCGGGAATCTCAAGTGTGGATAACGGGGGGTGAAGAACGGCATGCCGTCTGCAAAGTCGAAAATACGTATTTCAGGAACAACCCCTTCAGTGAGATTAACATAATTCACATCATTGCCTGCTTCTTGGGTGAACAGAACATTTGCATTCGTAAGTTCGAGGGCTTTTGCAAGGGCGGCTTTAGCTTTGTCTGGATTGGACTTGGCAAGTTCAGGGTTCGGATCAAGATGGTATAGAATGAAACCAGCTTTTGAACAGGCGAATTGAAGAATGTGCTGTAAAATGGAATGCGGAAAAATTAATTGTGAGCAAATACAATGGGTGGGGGAGACATATCAATCAGACCAAATCGGAGTGATGACAAGATTGATGCGTTTGTTCTGGACAAACAAATAATCATCGGCAATTACATTCCCCAGCCCTATCGATAGTGGCCCTAAATACAAAATATGCCATACCTTCACTTCGCCATGACTTAATATTTCCATAACCAAGCT
Organism: Skeletonema potamos; assembly: GCA_036940105.1. NCBI lineage: Eukaryota > Bacillariophyta > Thalassiosirophyceae > Thalassiosirales > Thalassiosiraceae > Skeletonema > Skeletonema potamos. Next base: position 23,284 of record JALLBJ010000655.1, on the reverse strand, counting down.
CCGTACATTCCGTTTCAAGAAACAAAGACTCACCTGCTCGGCAAAATGCAATGGAAGCCATGATAAAACGACATCACCCGGCTGCAACCCCGCATCCACCAATCCACACGCCAACGCATCCGAATAGTAGTTAACATGCTTCAAGGTCCACTTGACATTTTTATGTTCATAACGGATGATTTCTTGGTGAGGATGATCGGATGCCAATCGAGCGAGGGCATCGCCAGCACTGATGGTTGCCATTGCTCGTCGGCTCATCACGTGTGTTGATGCGCCATTATTGGGGGCGCTGGAAGAGGACGAGAGGGAGGCAATGGAGCGCAAAGCGATACTAGCTGAAGAGGCCGCTCTATTTGTTGCTTGGTGCTGGGCGGTTTTGGAGGCAGCTTGGATGGCAAGCCTCCGAAGAATATTAGCGGACGCCATGGTGTAGAGCTTGATTTGGGAGTTGGGAGTTGGGAGTGGATGGGGTAATTTGCGGGCGTTTTCGATTCCGCCATTTTCTCCCGCTACAGTTTCCACAAAACACAAAACACAAAAAAAACGAGCGAGCCGTTGCCGCCCTATATTTATCCTTCTTCTTTTGTCCTTCATACATGTTTGTTCATGCATCCAGGCAACATCCTTTCGACTAAATAATATTATCCGCAGATAGTTCAAAATGGGGGTCCCTGCTGGTCCCAAGCTCGACTTTGTTGGGGCTTCTGAGGTGCGTGGTGATCAAGTGACATAAAGTCATTGGCACTCTGCTATGTTTGATGTGCCAAGTGCAGAATATACTCATTTGTCTCCGCTGAAGAAACCGAAAAAGGAAATTCGATCTGCAACTGCATCGTTGTGAAGACACACCTTTTCAGCTAGATAGTATCCGAGGAGAGTGATTCATTTGCGATGAAATATATACCACTTCTGCTCAACTAACGTGATATAATGCACCCCCCTTCTAACACTTATTTATCAGACAATCATCACAGTTTCCTTCAATCCATTGAACTCTCACGGTCACTATGTGCTTCAATGGAAGGAATATCATCAGGTGCGTGTTATATATCGTATGATTGATAGTACCTGAATTTGTGTTGAGTCATTCCTTACATCAACATCTATGGCCTCCTTTTATTTCATACTCTTCTCCGCAACGCATCTATTCAATAATATACAGAAATGGGAGACTGATGGCCAAAGCAAAAAAATCAACTCAAATGAAGTGACAAAAACAGGAAACGGCAAAATACAAACCAATATCGAAGGGTTGAATCCTGGAGCGACATATACGGTGAGGTTGAGAGTATTGGCTGAAGGGAGTCAATCTGAGGCCGGAAAAGCAAGTCCAGAGTTGATTATTGACACTGAGGCGGTTAGTTGTACACCCAAGCCATCGTGCATGATTCTGTGATGCATTTCGGACAAACATGGGTGGTGTTATCTGTGTTTGTGTAGACGAGTTTTTGTGTCGTTTGATGTAGGTCATTTTGGGAATAGTCTCAAGGTGATATTATATAGAAGAAGTAGGCATATCACTGTTTGTTTGTGTGACATGTGAAATGTCCGCAAATCAATTCAGAAGAAAGTGATGCGAAGATTAAACCTAATAAAATTCACTTTCTAAGTATTACAAAAGTCACTAATTCTGTCACGTGAAAACAGCGAATGATGAGAGCGGTGGTCCTAGCGCGAACACTTAATCGAAGCTCATCTTGGGCGCACCTGCTCTCTCTCCTGTTAGAGTCATCCATCCATCCGAAGGAGGCAGTAAAAGGCTCCCATCAGGAACAGCGAGGTACATTCCACAGCCTGCCTCGGAGTCTATCCACCAATGCCCGTCGTTGCAATTAAAATAGATAAAGCAACCGTCTTTATTCTCAAACCATGGCGTGATTCCGGTCGTTAGCTCATCCCACAATGGCCTTGGTGCAAATCCACCAGCTTTTCCACAAGCTCGAATAAAACCCTTCGGGATCGTCTTGGGATCACGAGGTGTGTATAAAGTATTCAAGCCGCGAGCTGATGCATGAGACAATCGGATGTTTGGCACATTGAGGTTAAGTTTCCTTCTCTGGGTTGTGGGCGATGTAAATGTGCTTTCAACTGCAGGTTTCGGCCATGAGCTAAGAACCATGCTGATGATGGAGAATGAAGATGCCTGCGATGTCATTGTCGCCAACAACAAGAGTGTTAAAAAGCCACCACCATATTTTAATGACATCGTAGGAAAGATGCTGATGCTGCTGATAGATCACTTGGAGGATGCCCTTCGCCTTGCTGCTCCGCGACCCAATAAATCACTTGCCATGAGCATTTAACTTTATGGCATCAGCGAGGGATCTTCCAGAGGTATGTAGGAAGTAGGCTCTCTATCTCTCTCGAGACTCGGTGAGCTGCCACCTGCCACCAACCTACATCCATCAACCTGCCACCAACGCTTATGGTGGGCAGATGTTCGTCAGCATAGCAGAATACAGAATAGCAGGTGCTTGTGATGTGGCTATCCCTATTTATGACGTGGTCTTTTTTTAGTACCATATCTACGAGTATCGATACTGTGTAAGTGGCCCGGAAATATCAGACACTGTATGTACACAAGACTGCTAAGTACAATACCATCCTGGCGGGCATTCGATGGTTAGTCGCATAGATCTAAGATTTTGCATCGGAGCTTTCTTCTCGTAACTCAATCAATGAAATATAATGATTGGGACGATCTACTCTTCAATTACTATGCACCGGTACGTTGCAAAGTGGGTCTAGCTGGTCACAAATAAACCAAACTTCTACCCTTACCCTTAGTGGATGCATTCATTTAGCGTTTTACTCATTGTGATTGTATGTTGCCACCCTTGCTTGAAAGGAAGTGGGGATCGAGAGGAATAAGAAAAGGCAAGCATTAATTTTTTTTGCGATCGCTTCACACGAAGAAACACAACACAACACCAGCCAAGAGGCTCTCAGCTTAGGCTCAGCTTCAGACCTACATGAAGCTACGAGAACATTTAATGACGAAGAGTTATCTTAGATTTTTTTTAGAAAACGCCAATCTTACTGTCAACAACCTCATCCTGAATAGATGAACAAATAAAAGATCCCCGAGCTATGCCAAACTCTTGTTTGTAATCGCAGTGGACGCTGCCATCGGACGCGCTGGCGTTTCCGATGACATGAAAGTGTGCTGCTGCTCAAAGCAGAGGCAAAGCAAAAGCATGGAAAATCCCAAGAAGAGAGATACAAACACCAAACCAACTGTCAGGATGAATGTGTTGCCACTCTTGCTGTACGATTTAGCGTAAGCGGCCAGGAGATCAATCTCAGTTTTGGATGCGTGAATTGTCGACTCCTCAACCCAAAAATTCGGAAGAATCTTTCCACCAACAATGCTAGGCGTGAGCAAGTTTGCAGCAGAGCAAGGGTATGTGAAGTTGTTCAAGCCGAGTGTTGTTAGATCATTCCTGTCAGTGGCACCTAAATCACTGAAAATATCCGCGCCGGTTTTGGAATAGCACGAGTATTGCGCCTTAGAACTCATAGCGAACCTGCACTTTTCGTTGGTAGCGGGATCGCATTCCCAAATGGAGTAGCTCGTACCAAACCTCATCCTCTGGCGTGCACCCAAGCCTGTTGCAACCTCAATATCAACATGGGAAAGCAGTGAGTCTCTCTGTGAATCTGCAACAGCCTTGTCGACGAGTTGGTAATTGGAAGAATTCGTTGGGTTGAAAGCACCAGGGTCGGAGTTAGTCAACGATCGGTAAATTTTGATACCATTTCCATCCGCTCGTTCGACGTACGAGTTATTTTGCTGGGTGTATAGTAACTCGTCACCACCAATGAAGAGAGGATGATGAAGATACTCTGGACGGCCATTGATTGAGGGCCCTTTCACATGTCCCACTGGTTGCAAGCCGTCGAAAGGTAAGCCAGCTCCATCAGTCTCGTTCGTTGCATGGAAGGTTGTGGCAATAGGCGTCAAACGTGCGCTGACAATACAAGTATCGGATCCGCACACCTTGTTGCGAACAAAGTTTTCTCTCATTCCTTCAAACTTGAAATCGATCGACTTTTTAGCGCTTGGGACGTAGACAGGGTGGGCAACATTCGTTGGGACTCCATCACTGATTTGGCTCGTGCCGACCTTCGTAGTGAGACCCTTGGGTTTGAAGTATTTGCCAGATCCGCCAGTGACTGGAGTGGTATACGCCGTGGATGTGATATCCACCACATCAGCCTGACGGATTCGGTCGTTCCCAGTGTGATAATATGTCACGTGCGAAGTGCTTCCATCATAAGATTCGTAGGCTCCAAATTTGGCGTGTTCATCCAGTCCTACTGCAGCTGCTGGACACATGAATTCGGATGACACGTTGGCTGCCTCCTTATCAATCCAAGCTTGCAAGGCCGATCCTAAATCGATTGCATTTGCAACTGAAAGGTCCATGCCAGCGTAATTTGGATCAGCAATCCCAGCAACTTCGTAGAGGCATCCATCTCCTCGAAGACTCTTTCCATTGATGCTACCGCCAGCCAAGCAGCATCCCTGACTTGACCATTCATCGCTCTCATTGGCACAAACGCATGCTTCGTATCCAGCCGCACTGGGATCTAGTGAGAGAACAGAATTGATGGCTGCGCACTTGGCAACAGTTTCGTAGGTTGACGTGTATGGCATGCAATCAATGCCACCGAGCTTGATCTTATCAACGTCGCTCAATTCGTGTCGCTCGGGGGCGTGACCGGAACAATCTCCTCCTCCTGTGAGACATGTGGCAAAACAGACGGATCCCACATCACTCGTGTACTGGGCAATATCCCCAAGCTTGAACGAAAGATCAGTATCCATTCGGCCAGTGAGCATGCGTTTCGAAAGCTCGGTAGAGCTTAAAGATGACGTCAGCGATTTCTTGGCCTGGTCCATCTGAGCTTGAAACGCAACCTTGCCGAGGAATGCCGATGGGTATCCAAATAATAAGTCATTTACGGTGTGCTCTTGAATGAGAGCAGTGTAAAAATCACTAGCGGCCAAGTCACCTGATCCATCGTACTTCTTCTCCCCCGCAGACTTGACGGCGATACCACCGTCATGAGAAGCCAAGAGACTCAATGTCGACATGGTGCTGCCCTCGTCATCAAAGAATGAATTGCAGTTCTTGTAAGCCGGAGGCACTCCAGTGTTACGGGAAGTGGCCAACTTGTAATCACTATCCATCATGCAGCAAGCGCAAGTGCTTACAGATGAGTCACCAAGCTGTGCGTCAGAGCATTGGCTCTTTCCCGCAACACCAATGTTCGCGATCTGGTCAGCTGTGCACTCCAAAGAGAGGATCAAGTTGACTTCATCGTTGAATGTTCCCAAAAGAGAAAGATAATCAGGAGAGTAATTCACAACACTGTCCGACATGGAAAGATGAGCTGCAAGTGCACGTTTGGTTTCAAGAGTCACCTTACTATCAGAGAAGGTCAGGCTAAGATCGTCGTTGCGCTGTAAATTCGTCGTCGCTTTGATATCCTTGTCGAGAACGAGGTAGGCATTCGCAGTGCTGTACTCGAGATTGCCCTTTCGTTCTGGTTGGGCTGCATTGGTCAAGGCGCTTGGAGTCTGATCAACGTTGTATGCGACAGAGTGTTTCCTCAAGGCGTACGGCCCTTGCTCAACAAGAATTGCATCGCTTCCACTGAGGTATTCTTTCGGATTGTGCAAACTGTAGAAGTTGTACTTGAGATCGGTTGGAGCCTTCTCGGCAAGGTTGACGGAAGTTAGCTTTTTCAATGTTGGACTATCGTCGGCGCATGTATTGTACATGGAACCACGATCTCCACCAGTTAGAGTGACGAAAAGTTTCTTCGTGTCGCCAAGGACATTCTTCGAAAAGACCTGTTGGACTGCAACGTAACATCCTGCCAAAATGACGAGTCCGACTCCCTGTTGAATGAATGTGGAGAGAGAAGAAGGATGATTGTGAGCATTAGAAAACGAAGAAGACGACGACAAATGAGAATACATTTATCAAAACGTACTCGAATGATCTTGCTATTCACCATAGCGACGAATCGATTCAGACGAAATGACAGGTTGAGAAAGAATGGAGAAGTGTCTAAGGAAGAAGGGATTTTCAAATCTTGTCCATGTTCAAATAAAAATTTTCAGCGAGAAGTTTTTTGCGCCGAGCGACAACCTGCTGCGGCACACTCAACGAAGTCACTCCAGAAGCGATGCAGCATGTCGATTTCTATTCCTTCTCACGATGATTGCTCCGAATATCTGCAGTACCTGTGGCCTGGCGACAGCTTCCAAAGCGACAACGGTCACTCACTTTGGCAATGCGGCTACCAAATTGTATCGCCCTCTTTACAAGATTCGAACACGAGTGAACACCAATCATTCTTGCTACCTCGCGAAGTAACAGCTTGTCTCCTACACCGGGAGCCTCGAGCATATTACATTTTCTGTCAACGGGCAATCGTTCCAAATATGCCACAACATCTTCATCCAGAAAAGGGAATCGAGCCTCCTTGCCATGGTCAGACAGACAACGATCGTCCCTTCCTAAATTTCGTGTCCACAACCTACCGACCTCCATCTTCAGTTCTCTTTGAAGTGCATCGTATCCTCCACGTTGAAATGTAGTTCTGTGCCTACCATATCCTGCCAATTGCTCATCGGCTCCAACTCCAGATAAAAGAATTTTTGCACTTGATGTAACATTCGTATTGTCATTACGAAGTTGATCATTCGAAATGTCTTCGTTCTTCTTCTTGGTATACGTTTTCGCATCCCCTCCTTTGGTTTTTACATTTTGCTGATGATTGTGAGTTGGACACAGCCTTGCACTTGTACCCAAGTACGAGCTGATAGGCCCTTGAAACTTACCACAGCAGAACTTGCACGATTGGAAAATGCATCCAGATTGAGAACGTCGACAGCATCCCTCCCGAATGCATGGTTGCGCACTTTTTGATGATGCGACTCTATTTGTTTGGTTTTCTCTACCATCATGTGTAGCAAAACGCAGCAATGGCTGCTGCGATGGCAACGACTCTGAAGCATTGTTGTCCATAGACTTTTCTTCAGCCTGTAGCTCTCTGTGCACATCTTCTACCTCCTTTGGATCTAAAAGTCTACCAATCCCACGAGCAGCGAACCAAAATGCCGTGGCAATGTTGAAATCCATTGTTGAGACAAGTGGATGAATCAGTCTACGAATGCGATTCTCATAATCCAATACTTCATGATACTTCACATCGACGGCAATAAATCTCCATTTTCGTTCTGGGAACCGAGATTGCATTTCTACGTAGGACAGAATAGCAGCTAGTCTATCAGGAGAACTGGTGAGTGAACTTTGACTATTACCATTGACGCTGTCGTCAAAAAATGACACATTGAGAAGATCTATCGGCTCGTTCGCGGGGACGTGGCGGTGGCTTAATGCAGCAAGCACCACGGAATCTATTCCCCCAGAAAATAACACGGCGACGGACGCATCATTTGGCACAGCAGCGTGAGATGATGGTGCATGAGCCACCCGACGTTCTACAGCTCTATCTAAGAGCTTCATAAACTCTATCGTGTCAGTTTCGATTATTGATTTTGGCAGACTTTGCTTCGGAAATTTGTCCATCTGAGATATATTTTTGTTGATAACTCTGGGGATTGGTTCGCTTGTTACATTTCCAGTCAATAGATCAATTCTGTGAACAATAGCTGGCGGTATCTCGACCCATTCTTGTGCAATATTACTGCCATCTCCTTTGGAACGAGTAGAATCTGACGCATTTACTGCCACAGATGACAAGAGTACCGCACAATCAATTGATTTATTGATTAGCAATGACCGTCTTCCCAGTGGATCTCTTCCATAGTAAATGCAAGGTGGCCAATTGCTGTGGGATTTAGATGGAACAAAAAGGATGAATGCGTATTCTCCATGAATGTTACTCATTACGTCAGCAATCATTTTATGATGATTTTTGCTGTCCCGTTCATCGCATTTGTTGAGTGCATCTTGTAGCATATTTGCAACCAAGTCAGAATCATTTGCTATTGCTGTTAGCTCCACCATGTGTCGCTCGTTACTTGTGAATTCTCCCATATCCGAATTACAGTACGAATAGCACTCTCCGTTCCAGCAGAAAGCGCCGCAATTATTATCGAATAGCACTGGTTGTGGTGTAGGCAGCTGCCCGCGCATGTGAAGCACACTTGCATGGAGTGTGAGGATGTCATCGTCGGATGCGTGCTTTCTGCATGGTATATCAGGCCCTCGACTCGATAAAGTTTCAGAGAGCTGCTTGTTCAAATGAGAAATAACAGAGCTGCTTAATTTGTCTCCGCTACCAGGAAGCGACAGCAATAGACCGATTCCACACATCTTATTGCTTCCTTGGGTTGATTCGGGGGTGATATCTCAGAGGACCATATGTATGCTCGATAAGATAGATATGTATGCGGATGATATGGGTCATGGGTCGGTGTAGGTGTGGGTGATGGGGAGGTGAGGGGGCGCGTTAGTTTAGAGGGAGGGCTGTATTTTAGCTTGTGCTTGAGGACAGGTTATAATTTCCTTTGTAGCTCCTTTTATGAACTACACCTCACCGCACCGGTATGCGTGCTGTTGTTAGCCGGCCTGTTGTTCATTAAAACACAATAAGCATACCCCATATAATGAACTTGGCAATTAGGATCGCAGCAGCTATTCTGAGCGTCCCTCCGGATGTGATTGCACCAATAGTGCCGATGATGGCTCCACCTCCTCGAAACGAGTTAGAATTCCGATTACGAAACGAAGTGAACACAATTCTTTCTGGCAGATGCTCTGCTACAGAAAGTGCACCGCTCTTTGCAATCTCGAATGAAGAGGCTAACTTTGTTGATTGCAGTAGCGGTTTACCGGGAGTTATGGATGTATACAAAAGTGATGATAACGATAGTTCTGCGTCAACTTATGGTGAAATAACAATGCTAGGAGCGCGTCAACTATTCCATCACATGAGTCTCACTGCTCAAACATCAGGATCTAACAACCAAGACTATCACTTTTATGATTTGGGTTCAGGCGGTGGACGACTTGTGATACAATCATATCTTGAACTTCCTTCTGTGTCAAAGTCTGTTGGCATCGAATTGTCCCCTTCGCGTCATGAAATAGCCAGTCAAATTTACAATTATTTGCAAGAGAGTGGTGACATCAAGATCATACGCAACTTGGCTCGACGGGCTTGGGGAATAGAACACAAAGAAGATTCAGACGCGTCTGGGATAGAACTTCTCGAAGGAGACTTATTCAAGTTAGATATCTCCAAAGCAACGCACATCTACGCTGCGTCATTGTGCTTCAGCGAGCAGATGATGGAAATGCTTGTAGATAAGATTGAGAGGGAAGCAACTTCTTTGCAAGTGATAGCATCCTTAAGAATGCTGCCGCTAAAAGAGACTAATAACAGAGCATTAGTCAGAATCGGAAAAAATCCCTGGCAGGAGTGGATAGAGATGTCATGGACAAAAGCTCTTGGAGGATGTCCAGTGTATCTTTATACTGTCGAGAAAATATGAAGCGCTCTCTACTCTCTACTCATTACCTTTCTAGCAATGACTTCTAACCTTGCCCGCTTTGGAATTTACTCTTCAATTCAGTTGATGCTCCACCTAGTACCATATGCAATGCATTCCTGTCAACTCTTCTGCCGTCGTCTAAATTTTTCTCCCGATTCCATTTCCATTCTCCTGTCGTTTTGTCTTGTTGCTGTTGCTGGGACTTGCTTTGCCGGTGAGCGTCTAGTAACGAAGGCCCTCTGGATTCCTCGTATGCTCGCTGAATTGCATGAACTTCTGCCAGAACTTCAGGGTTTATTGGCTCAACGGCAGGAGACGCTTCGCTTTTGCTCTTTGAATTTTTGAATGTGCGGCCTCTGAAGTCGGACTTCGAAATGCCCTTCAAGAAATCGTGTTCACCTGGTACCATCATCCATTCTTCTCGGCCGCCTTCCTTTCCTCCTATTGATGCGGCGCGTGGATTGATTTCTTGTCGTTTGCGTTTTGCGGCCTTTGCGGCTGCAATCGTTCCTAGAGGAGCCGGGCCGTCATCTTCGTCACTGCTTTCATCATGAGTGGCTGCCCATGATGTCGGAGCCCATTCCAGCTCATTGCTGCTTCGGAAGCGACAGACACGCAACACCTCTTCGAGTTTTGAAGCAATGGCGTCTCTATTGCAATTATCAGGAAGTGCATATCCCATTGCCGTGACCTCTTTATCATCCGGATTAGTTGCACTTTTTTCCTCATCCTCTTCCTCGTCGTCTTCTATTTCTACTAGCTCTAATCCTACCAGTTGAAATAATTGCGACAGGGATGCCTTCAGCTTTTTATTTTCAATTCCATCCAGCTGGACGCTCTCTCCCTCTAAAATGACATCGCAAATTCCTTGTAACTCGCCTGCCAAAGAAGCTGATGTATGGTTATCGTTGGGACGATCGAATCGATCTAGGAGTTGAGACGCCATTCGCTCCACCCTTTTGTTCTGTTTGATGACCTCCTCGTTCAGGGCTTCTTTTGTCCCCACATTAGTACAGGTCAAGGGAGAAAGTTTCATCTGGCTCTGTTGCTTTCCGTGTTGTTGTTGAATCTGCAGGTGCTGCAGCAGCTGCATCTTCTCATATTCTTGAACTGTGTCTAAGTTAATGGCAACTCCGTTCAACAATGCACGAGTTAAGCGCAGCAATGCTAACTCGTCTCCACTTTGTCTACCACTATTTGCAGTTGGGGCATTGCCCCATTTCCACGCTCCGTTCGATAATTCCATACCATGCACACGTAACGATTGGAAGACTCCTTCCAAAAGTCCTGCAAGATTTCTGTCAGGCATATGCGATAAATTGTACTCTGTGCCGCGGCCAAGCTGAATTAAAAGTAGAGGAATACCACCTTCATCAATTAAAGCCATTGAGGGATATAATTTGAAGAGTTTGGTGAGTGCGCTTGCAAGTTCATGAGCTCCAGGTGGAGCTGCAGGTGTTTGGGCAGCATTTAACGCAGACGGTAATCTACTACGTGGGCTACGGCTACTTTCACGAGTTCTTTTCTTTCTTTTGTACTTTTCCTTTTTTCTTGTGTGACGTTTCCGCTTCGATTCTTTGCTTCGTTTGCGCTTCTGCGAGTGATGGCGGCGATCACTCCTCGAAGATACAGATGAATACGACGACGTAGAAGAGTGGCTTTCATCTTTGTCTTCACTTTCGTAACGACGTTTGTGTTTACTCTTTTTATGTTTGTGTTCCTTCCGTTGTTTCCTATCACTTCTGCTTCTGCTTCGGTGATGATTGTCACGTCCGTCTCGATGATCATCCATTTTGTTCTAACTGTTGTTGACGGTGACCGACGCGACGACAGAGACTATGTTTATGGTTGTTATCATGTCTTTTTTGTGTCCGCCATATTTCTCCTTACGTTTTTTTGGCAAAATTTTTGAATTACTTTTTGTCGTAGAGAATATTGTACCAATTCCTATGTCAAATATTGCTAATCTTTAAAGTTTATGTATATTACTTGAGCATATATAAGTTATGCAGAGATGGTCTAGTTGGTTATGACGCGTCCTTCACACGGATGAGGTCCCGGGTTCGACTCCCGGTCTTTGTATCTCCTCTTTAGGAGGCGAGGTCTACCTCAAGCACAGCCTCATCCCCCCATCCTCTTAAGCGGGGATGTGGCTGAGGATAGGCTTTGGCTCCTTTTTTCTTCATTCAATGAGTGAATCGCATGAAATGTTTGCTTAATGCTTGTGGCAGCCATAATTTTTTCGCTCCTTCTCTATTACATATTCAAATTTTTGATGGACGTTGACATATTTCCTGGATACCAATATTGCAACGTAAGGTGAATTTTCTCTTCTTTTCTCTTCCTCACCAATTCAAGTAAACTAACTAATCTAATACTGTGTTGAAAAACATTGTTATTGTCTACATATTACCCCATCAGCTCAAAAGTGACAGATCTCATCATTTAATGCCACACATTGTGGGTGAATGAGAAGTGAAAATATTTAAAATCAGCATATCTCGAAAAGTTTGATGCCCACAACATGGGACGAATACTCAGCATACTTGTAAGAGGTGTAGAATGAGGTTCTGGTGCCATTGGAGTGATAAAACGCTGGTACAATGCCTTATGGTAGTATTACCTTACATTCCAATCTTTCATGAAAGACATTACAATATTTATAATGTATATTTTTCCTCTCTTAATGTTAACGA
>JALLBJ010000655.1:0-11007 GCA_036940105.1 Skeletonema potamos | reverse complement strand
CTGGCGTCTCGCCGCGTAGGTTCGAATCCTGCTAGTGTCGTTTTTCATATATACTTTTGTTGCCTTTTTGTTGCTCACCATGACAGCTCCAAATAGTCATCTGAACACTTGAACATCTCTAACATATCCTCACATATCGCTTCATTTTTCAAAGAGTCATGGCAACCATAGACTTTCGGGAGCTTCGACGCCGGGAGCGGCAGCGTATGTGCTCAGCGACGAAGGCGCGTAGTACCTCTGATGCGGACAGCGCATGTAATAATAATTTACTCAAATCTGAAACAAATATTGAAAACGATGGAAGTCAGACGCAGAAGCATTATGCTTGCGCTTCGACCCCATTTGAGACATTATTGCCACAAAACATGCTATCTGATGATATTCACCAAATACAGTCTACTGACAACATTGGCTCTGTTTTATATGCAGAACAATTCTTGTCTCGCGATCAAGCACAACAGATGATGAGTTGGCTTCAAACGATACCAGATTATGCCGAAACAGATGCCGAAAAACGAAAAAATACAGGACTGACTGAAGAAGAGATGTCATTAAAACACAATGGAACATGGACGCGGTTGAAGCACGCCCGTAGGAAAGTGGCCTTGTTTGATGGGACACTTTCATCTTACGAGCTTCCGCCCATTCTGCAGCGTATGTCAAATACTTTAGTCAGCATTGGAGCCTTCCCTTCGTCTAGCCCACCAAATCATGTCCTGGTCAACGAGTACCAAGCTGGAGAAGGGATAATGCCGCACACTGATGGCCCAGCATACGATTCTCGTACAGCGACAATATCTTTAGGTGGGTCTGATGTAATATTTAAGCTGCGCCCGAGGAGGCAACACTTCACCGCACATGAGAATTGTGACGACCATACACCGAATAGTCAGCAAAAGTTAGATGTAGTTCTACATGGTAATGGTTCTTTAATTGTATTCCGAGATGATGCTTACTTGGAGCACACTCACGAAATATCTGAAGTATTTGAGGAAACAACTGAGAGTGCTATAACTGGTAACGATTTATCTGGTGGAACAATCATCAAGAGAGGATACCGAATCTCTCTAACATTTCGATGCAAAAAAACTGTGCAAAAGCGATGAGGGAAGTGTGTAACTTGCATCTTTTCAGCATTTAGTGGGATTTACGTCCTCTCCAATTCTGCAGAAAATTACTAGTCTCTGATACGTTTCCGTCGTACCATCGAACATCTTCGATGCCCTCTTCACTAAATATGTCACTGAATGCATCCTGATACTCATTTGTGTGAACTTGTTTCTTTTTTGCGACAACCTTCAACCGATGCTCTTTCCAAACTTCATGTGCATCATTCCTCATCCTAGCTCTTGGGCCCATTATTTGCTTGCGCCCGTTTATTGCTGCAGCAGGTTGTTTCCGTTTGTTTATGTTCAAATTCTTCACCTCTTGTCTCCTTAGAGTCAGCCATCGTCTGGCAACACTTTGCACTATCAAAATGTCAGCAAGAGTGTTGATGTAATTCATTTGGGCATCATAACTTCGCCACTGTGTTTGAATCAGTGTAGCTGCAACCTCATGACCTTCAACCACGTACCGCGACAGTCCAGAGCGCACTCTGTAGCCACGATATATTGCTTGAATGTAAAGCACGTTTGCTAAGCGAACTGCTGATTTGTTAAACGCAAGGAAGCGCCTGCAGACCGATTGCGCTACTGTGATGCAGTATAGATCATAGATGTAATTCATCCTGCAAAGATGTCCCCTGACGATGCGCTGTATTTCGGTGGCGCAGAATCTATCAACTTCCATTGTTTCTCTCATCCACCATCCACGGAAGACTCGTTGGATAGTTGTAGCAGCGTAATCATCCACTTCTAGGGTATCCCGTGCCAACCAACCGCGAAAACATCTTTGTATTTCCGTAGCTGCGAAATGAGATACATCTTCATACTCATCTTCGAACATGACACGCTTGGTTCGAGTCTGTGGTACGGTAACACTGTAGTGTGACATGGGTGCATAATCGATGTGATATAACTGTTCTTGTTGGCTAAAACGTCGATTCATCCAATTGAAAACCGCAGATTGAATCACTTTGACTGCATAGCGTCTTTCCTCGGCCACTAGTTCGGCGAGAAATCGACGAATTGTAGTCTGTATCACCACTGCAGCTACGGCGTGAACAAAACTGAGTTCAGGATCTGATTCCACAGACGCTGACGATGTACCCCTGCTTCCGTTGAATCGTTGACTCTGACCTTGTCTTTCGTTCAGTTCACGATGGTGATGAGTTTCTCTAACATAGTGCTCTGATGTCACAACGTGGCGTTTATTATCTTTCCATTGATAAACGTCATGATGCTCGCTAGATAACAGTCCACCACTTTGATCATCGTACATATCAACATCGAAATGCTCTCCCTGCCAAGAAAAATCATCTTCTTCATCGTCATTTTTAATCTCTAAAAAACTATTAGACGAGTTGTCGATTGAATTGTTGTCAAGGCTGAGCTCTTCAGATTCACGTGGTATATTAAAATGAACTGCTTTTGTTGACGATTTTATCGGTCTTGGCGGTAGAGCTTGCCCGTGTTGCCATGGTTGCTTAATTTGCCTTTCCTTTGGGTTCGAGTCGTGGAACGACGAGCCACGAGCCGCAGCAGCTCGACGTATTGGTGTAGGTTTCTTAACATAAATACCTCGTCGTTGCTCACTTTTTCCTTTGGCTGACAACCTCGATCCCATAGGATCATTCCTATCTAGATTGTATGATTGTTGGAGACCCCCAACACTTTCTTCGTCGGTAGGTGGGCTTGGGCTTGATCGTGCCGGTGGATCCATCCCTTTCTTCGTCGCCTTCTGCACTGTCTTTCCCTTGACGAACAAAGCGGCAACAGAATCAGTGTCCGCCGTTATACTCGGATCACCAACTGATTCTAAATCAAATGCAGGAATCGGGTCTTCAGCTTGATTATTTGCAACATGTTTATTTTTTTGTCGTAACTTTGTCTTCCTCCCACTCTTATGTTGTTCATCCTGTTGTTCAAGAGATAATTGCCACCGAATGGTTTCCAATTCATCTTCCAACGATTTCATTTGCTGTCTATTTTTCTCCAAGTTTTGATCAAAAGCACTAATTAGAGTTCCTTTCATCATATCTTTATGCGTAATTGCTTTCTTAAGCTCAGATTGTCGAGACTGAATTTCCTTCATTCGGCGTTGAAGAGATGTTTCAAATGGAAAATCTTCGTCTTCTTGTCTTGTATTCGGTTTTGTGTGTTCATTGGTCTGAATTGCCTCAATCTGTTCAGCGACATCTTTACCGGCTAAGTCGTTGCCAAAACTATGGTTACTCAAAATTGGAAAGCTCCCAAAGCTTATTTCATCATCGATACTTGAATTCGTCTGCAGTTTTGGTGCCTTTTGCGTATTTGATTGTTCATCCAGGTCCCAAGTAACTTTGGAATTCCTAGTTTCTTCTCTCAATATTGATGATTGATTTTGCCTTTGCTGCCGATTCGGCGACCCTGATAAGGTTGGAAGTAATCCCTTTGCCTTTTTCAATTGATCTCTTGCTAATTGGATTGGAGACTTTCCAACACCAGAGTCAGCATTATTAGGACCAGATTTTTGTTGCTGGTGCTGTTGATTGTTCGATGGGTCATATGCATGTGTTGCGGGTGGTCTCGTCCTTTTCATTTTCTGTCTTTGATTCCCCCTCGCCTCTGTTGCGTGAGTAGACAGTGATTGATTTCCTCTAGTATCGGGCGACGCAACACGTGCATCTCTATACAAAAGTGGAGAAGTATGACGTCGCGCAGCTGCTGCATTATTTTGATTGTGAATAGGCACAGCAGTTATCATCGAGCCATCCTTCGCTACATCGATGCGATAGCCGTGTTCTTCCGATGCATTAAATGATGGCTGGAACACCGCAGTATTGTTACGAGAAGATGACGAAGGTGCATTCTTAATCATTTGTTTCCTCACGTCAATACTACTGCTGCTTTCTTGGACGGCGATATATGTGTTGTCACCGAAAGCACCTCTAACCCCATTGATTAGACGGCGGCGTCTTCCCTTTCGCGGAGAGCCCGGAAGCATTATACAAGTAAGGAAGTTTGAGATGAAGTCACTTCTCTGTGATAAGCTATTTACAGAATCGCACGAGATGTGACAACATTGTAGACACCACGTGGATACTCCCAACTTGGCGGTGAGATATCATTCAAGAGGAGCTGCCTTCAATGCTGCAACGCAATTGTTACGCAGTGTCGTAGTAGTACACCTTATGAGTTGAGGCTTGCATCTCTTTCATGTGGTTATTATCATAGTCATAGTGATTATGAGCGGGAGGCGCTTTTTCCAATCTCATTCCGGCTCCCTCTTCCCTTTTTCTCCGTCTCTCGCTATATGTGTGGAAATAGTGGAAATATAGAGTTCCTCATAATAATTCACCATGATACTATCAGCCGCCAAAGCTCTCCTAGCAACATTGCTCATCTCTGCCGCTTCAGCGTGGCAGGCCCCCCAAACAGCCAGCCAACAAGTCATTGACAATGCTCGTCGATCGTTAATCCTCAAAACACCAATAATTGCCCTCTCTTCTATCTCTGCGGTGGCTAACGCCGCCACTGACACTTCTAATCTGAAATTCACAACCTCACCAACCGGATTGCAGTACGCCGATGTAAAGATAGGCGCCTCTTCTACTCCATCACCCTCGGATGGCCAAATAGTATCAATTGACTATGTAATGTCGACGACAGGGGCTAGATACGGATCCAAGATCTACTCTACAGTGGACGCTGGAGCTCCTTATCGATGGAAGCTTGGAGACGGCAGCACAATCCCGGGTCTCGAAGAAGCAGTCAAAGGAATGAATCCAGGAGGAATCAGAAGGGTGATCATACCTTCCAAACTTGCCTATCAATCAGCTTCTTCTACTCCTACTTCGATAATTCAAGAGTGCGAGAGTGGAAAGGGCTTGGGTCCGATTCCGCCAGTCGCATCCGCGGTTGGTGAATTTCAGCGGTTCAAAAATATTTACTGCAATCCCGATCGACAGTATCAGCCTGACCTGGTGATGGACGTGAAGTTATATGGGAAAAGAAACTAGATTCGCATGGTTTGGATTACACTCCACGAAGATGGATTTCTAACAACCTTTTAAAAAGTCTTCACTACCCAACTCATTTTTTCGTTACGAAACTACGAAGCATAACTAGTTAAGAAAGAGTCAGGTTCAATTTTTGTGTACAGCGTTATCAACTATGCATGGGTCGAGTGGTGGTGCCTGAGTTACGACTTCACCTATGCGGCAGACGGACAATTCGTTGTTGGGTTGGATAGCGTTTGAAGAGACGTCTTGCGACGCTTCTCTTGTTCTGCAAGATTTTTGATAATCAACTCTTGCTGAACTGTCAGTTGAGGAAATACAGTGGAAGCTTGAAATATCTTGGGCCTCGGGGGAAGGCTGCTTCTTCTAAAACTAACGTTCATGCTGCTGCTGCTGCTTCTGCTTCTGCCAAAAGCATCATCCATGCTGCTTCTTCGACTTCTATCCATGCTGATTCTACCGCCCATGTCCATACTGCTTCTCCTCGTGCTGCCCATACTATCCCTCCTTCCATTGATTACACACTTCTTGTGAAACTGTAGCAGGTACAGCTGTTCCACACAATTTTGAATCTCACAATTCTGGCGCTGCTGCTGTCGCTGCTGCTGAGCGTGAAGCTGTCGCTGCAACTCAAGTGAACGTTTTTGCGTCATATCTCGAGAAATATCTTGCTCGTATTGACGGACAAATTGGTCCAAATCGGAACCGCTAACTAGTCCTTGGTTAATTCCAAACTCTCGGGAACGATGGTACGGATCAAGAGCTTGTGGGAAACCTTGATGGCTCAAGTTGTTACCATGAACGTAGGAACGGTCGTTGCCATAGCCGACAGGCATACTGAATGACCTGTCAACGGCCCTCCCTTGGAAGGTGGAAACATCGCTAACAGGGCTCGTCATCATATCAAGGTTGTCACCGTACCTATTGGTAAAGTTATAAGGCAAACGTAGAGATCTACTCTCGACATCCTGGAGCGAGACCCTTTGATTGCCCTGTGGTGTGCGAGAACAAGGAGTGATCGGATACATCTCACTTAGAGCCTGATCTTGAGATATTGACTTGTCTACGAGGCACATGTCCCCATGCCTCCTCACGCGATTGGGAGCATAGAAGGAAAAGTCTGCACTCATGCCTTCTCCAACGCTGTTCTCAAAGTTAGTCTCGTTGACTTTACTCAAAACGTCTACCTTCTCCTTGGAAGTGTGAACTAGATCGACGCTGATGATGTCTTCATCATCAACGGGGATGAAGGCGTAATCCCCGCCAAACGGCTCTGGTTCAGGTATTTGTTGTGGCTTGTCAGGCTGCATCTTTGGCTCAACAGCTTGCTTCGTCTTAGACTTGCGAGGCTTGCGCTTCTTCCCCTTAGCAGCATCTGCCCCGTAGGTCTTGATGAATTCCTCCAACTCCTTGCGGTATCTATTGAACTCTCCCTGGGCAATGTTTCGGCAGTACTCCTTTGTCTCTGGGTCTACCACTTTCCATTTGCTGGATACCAACTTCGTCAATTCGACAAAGGATATAACGCCATGTGTCTTCCTGTGCTTCCTATCCCGACGGTAGGAATTGGGATCTCCCTTCCCTGTGTACTTGGATCCAACTACGTACCAATCGGATGGTAAGACAAGGTGACGATACTGAGGAGGGCGGAGAGCTACTTTGTCTGGAGATTCCACTTGCCTCTCTTGTGCTAAGATTCTCTTGACTGTGTATGCGCCGTTATTGAGCCCATCCTCTTGGGACTGTAGTAGCGATTCCCGCTCCAGCTGAAAGAAGACCTTCGACAAGAAAAAATATACCACATGGCGATAATGTTAGAAGTCGGGTTAGCAGGAGCCGCGTCGGCTTATGATTTTACATCTTCAGAGAACTCACGTTGTATTCCGTGAAAGGTCGCTGCGGTCGGGCAGGAGCCGCCTCTGCCTCACCACAAGAAGTATTCAACAAAGGATCCATCTGGGGATGGTCGTGAAAGAAGCACACACAGAATAATTGCTCGAGAGTAAGGAGTTGCAGCGCCGGGGAGCACGTGTATACCGATGGGCGCTCGTGGGGAGATTGATGTATTATGTTGCTGCTTTGCACGAATTTTGGTGTGAGTGATTCACGAATATTCAGTGGTCATTCCGAATTGAACATCACACATGGGAATTTTTTCAGACACCATCCAGTTTGGTGACACGAGTACCGCAACAATGAACACAAATAAGTGTTTTTATATCCAAACACATCCGTTTGGAACCAAAGAGATGATGGATTTAGGCCCAACATGCTAGCAACGAATTCTTCGTGAACGAAGTGACAAGTGACCTGCGAACCCTATTTCATTAGGTACAAACTACCCTGCCTTATGTCCACGACCACGGCAGACACGGCCACCACGACGCTAAAGCAACGTAAAAGCCTACTGTACAGTGAAGCATCCCACAGCAGCCTACAATTATCCCACTAACATTCACCATGATGTGTGTTGTTCATTTTTTTCTAATTCCAATCTTAACAGGATTTCTCACAATTACATGTGCAACAGGAGAAAACAGCAACAGTGTTGGAGTGATTGACCTACGACCAAAGCTTTCGTCAGATAGAATTTATTTGAATGCCGGTATTGGCAAGGCCATATTCCCGCCAGTCAATCAAAGTGCAGATGATTCGGATCCCATTTATGATGACGACACGTTTGACCTGCAAGCAGCCGCTGCTCAATGCATTGGAGAAGAATGTTCGACAGTTTTCTTAATGATAGCTTACGACTTTGAACACGGCAAAACTGTACTGCACAGAGCATTTGGGGGGAGGAAACTTATGTCATTTGTAGATGGGACGCGTAAATTTTGGGAAACAAAACGTACAAAAACAAAGTTGATTGTGCTCCTTTTACCATCATCTACATCATCAGAGAATCAGTTACAATCTTTTTTGTCCAGTACTGTCACAAACAACGATGAAACCAGAAAAAAAACGGACATGCATGACCTGACAAATATCAAAGAAAGTTCCATGCTGAAAGGTGCCAAGATACTCATCGAAAGGCTGCGTTCTTGCTTTGAATATGGTGGTGAAAAATTTCGAGATTTGGAAATATTCCAAGATGCAGAGATAATTTGCGCAGACAGTAATTTGGACACCAGTGATGATGTTGATGATATGGTATTAAACCAACATGGCGAAAGATTTAGCCTCAAAAAAATGCCATCTGATAAGGAGGAACTATTTGAACACTTGAAACAACGAATCAATTCATCGTACAAATCTGCTTCTGGAAGTGGAAATGTTGACTTCATACTATGATGTTAATAATTGTTCAGACAATTATCTACATATCATGTCATCTCGCATTTTTGCAAAGTATCATTATACTTCGAATGCTCCTGGCTTCCCAGGGGCAGGCCTCATATGAGCATGATAAATATCATCTTCCAATCCACGTAGGTTATCAAACTCATCTCGTCGCATCTGGCGATTTTTGGCAGTGTTCGCGTTGGGAAAACGGCTAAGACTAGACCCAGAGACATTTCTTCGTTCCCCTACGTGCGATTCTATGATACTCATTGCATCAAAGAAGTGGTCAGAGACGCAAAGAGGCCCCGTGTCAAGATCTCCTTGCGAATGGGCACGACGTCCACAACTCAATCTGCTGCCTTGAGACACTGAACTTCTGAAGGTCATCCTTCCACTATCAATGGTCTGCTCTTCACTATCTGCTTTCTTTTTTTCTTTCTTTCGAAATGCATTGAGCGAGGCTGATCGAATCTTTGAAAGACCATCTCTGACGCGCGAACGTGATCGATCCCTTCCTCGCTCACTTCTTTCTGCTGACCTTCCCGAACGCCTCGTCTCCCTAGTCCAATCTTCTATTACTTCATCCTTCACAGAATGATAATCGTGATCCCCTGCCAGAGGAGCACTGCCTTCACGCCGATAATCAGCTGCATTTTGTCTCTCAGCAAGTTTTTGCCTCATTTCCCGCCGTCGATTAATCAATACTTCTGATGACCTTTCAATTGTTGCATCGTAACGCTGTCGTTCTAATCCCCCATCTAACGTTCTGCCACCACTGCGGCTCCGTTTTTCACGGCTTTGACTCCTCCTTTGTACGGGAAGAGGCCTGGGCGGATCAGTTAATCCATGTGGGTTCATTATTGATCTCCTCCCCCTAGAAGCTACAGACACTGCATCACCATCGACAGCATGTTCATCTGCGAAAATCGAGGCAGTACCAAACACATCTTCCACAGCTTTCTTTCGTTCCTTCGAGCGACTCAAGCTTCTCTGAGCTCGTGCTCTAATTTCTGCTGCTGCTCCTAAAATATCATCATCGCGCGAAGTAGCTGCACGGCCTCTTGAAAAATCGTTCATGGGAAGAGTATTCGTCTCGTTGGATTCCTCTGATCGTTCTCTTTGATCTTGTGATCGGCCTGCCATGCGTCTTTCTGTTAATCTATCTTTTGCAGCTTTTCTCTCTGCTCTCAATCTTTCTAAGGAGTTTCCTAGATCATGGCTTGCGCTCTCATCCCTTTCAGAAGTTTGTTGTCGTTTAAGTTCAGCAACTCTTTCATCATTTCCCTCTGACGAATATCTCTCCTTTCGTAACCGACTAAGTTCTTTCGTAGATAATGAACTTAGACTCGAATTGCTTGCTATCTTCGTGTGTGAACTTTGGTTTGAGTAGGGGTTGCGACCCACTGGAGGAGGAGGAGGTGGTGGATGCCTTGATCGCCGTGACGCATTGGATCTTGCACTGATTGAAGCTGCATCTTCTGCGTCCATGTGCATTTTTCCAAGTGCCTTCAATGTCTGAATTGACGATCGTTTGAGTTGTGGTGGTGGTGGTGGAATTTGTTGCTGTTTGGTGGTGGTGGGTGGCGGTCCAACTTTCTCCCTCTTGTTGGCGTTATCATCGTTCTTATTACTTGAGTCTGAATCAACAGATGTGTCCTCCCCCGATGATGGCGAAGTAGTCACAGTCCCACCATTCTGTGCAGTTGCCTCGCAACTTAATGTAATGGAATCTTTCCGTATCATATCATTATAATCGTTGTTGCAGCTCAAACCCGAGTCATGCAAAGAGCACAATGGACAATCTTGTAATAACATCCTCCACGGTGCATTACTATTGATTTCTTCTCTGCGACAGAGTTCGATGTTCGGGTGTCTCCTGCATCGTCCACGCTCATCTATTTTTCCATCGCGGATCATGCCCCACGAAGAGCAGCGCTTTAATGATCCACTGCGCTTTAACGATCCGTAGTTATTCGGCTCTTCAGAGACAGCACTCGTAGGAGGTGAGTTCATCTTGCCGCGGCTACTGCTATGAGATTCACCTCTGCTTTTTTGTCTGCTCTTTGGTCTGCTGCTACTTCGAGGAAGGGCATGAGATCGTTGAACAGATATGCTCTGAGAGACGTGTCCATGTTTTTTCATTGACGCCATTTCATGTTCTGGTTCACCACCTGAGGCTGTGGTGGACCGGCCCGATTGTTGCCGAGAATAATTGTTATTGTAACCCTCCATTGAGATTCATCCAGAGTAATCCAAGAAAGTTATATTTCAGAGGAAGCTCTGCATCGGCTCGGCAAGTGATCTTACGCAGGTCTCTTTTGATTTGCCTCTTCAATTACAATAATATGATACGCCAATTAGCATGCAGAGAGCGGTGTTCATGAAGAGTGAATAAAAATCATAAGCACCATAACTATATGCGAAAAAATAGGGGCTGCTTTAAAAATATGTCCGTCTGAAAATCAGGCAAAATCTGCAACAGAAGGACTCAAAAACTAAATCAGAATGATTTAGATCTAAACGATCATTTTACGAGAACGTGTTTGAAGGGTAAGAATTCTTACCCTGCGCAGGGTAAAAAATGCAGGGTAAGAATTCTTACCCTAGGGTAAGAATCGCAGGGT